>PQWD01005917.1:0-46649 GCA_019425675.1 Leucinodes orbonalis | reverse complement strand
TATTACAGGCTAAATACATAGTTTGGGAGTAGATGGCGCTGTTTGAATGTCAGTGGATATTTATTTATTTATTAGTACCCATATTACAGGCTAAATGCATAGTTTGGGACTAGATGGCGCTGTTTGAATGTCAGTGGATATTTATTAAAATGCAAGTGCACTAATCTCAAAAAATGTCTGAAATTTCAGGGTCCATCGTGCGTGCTGCCCATCAACGATATCCGAGGCATCGAGGGCATCGGATACGAGAAGGGCGAGAAGATACTCCGGTGCAAGCTGGCCGCGATGTACCGGCTGGTCGACCTGTTCGGGTGGACGCAGAGTGAGTACACGCTGTTGCTGGTTATGGACTAAGCCCATCGCATTATAGGGCCTTGCTCTTCGAAATGTTCGCTGGCTGCGGTGTACCGTTCGGCTGCGGTACCGTTATGGCCTAATATCTCATTGTGAGGCACAGGCCTTGCTCTTCATCGTGAGTACCCAATGCAAGCTGGCTGCGGTGTACCGGCCGGGTGGACACAGAGTGTTTACAGGCTGATGGTGGTTATGGCCTATTAATATCTCATTGTGAGGCACAGGCCTTGTTCTTCATCGTGAGTACAATATTAAATCTAATATCAAATTATTTTCGAAAAAAAAAAACCGTATTCTGATGCCCTTACGGGAAAGGAAAACATCGTGAGGAAACCTGCGCACGTCTGCGTTCGTTTAACTTGTGGCTAGATGGCGCTGTGTGAATGTCAGTGGATATTTATTTATTTATATTTAAATGTTTCCAGCGGGCGTGAGCGGTCAGATCACGGCGCGTCTCAACACGGCGGTGGAATCTGTGTTGACCACCCCCCGAGGTCTGCTCCCCCACGAGGTGACCGCCTCCTCGCTGATCAAGGTGGACATGCAGGGCGCCGTCCAGGATCCGGGCACCACGAATTTCCCGGTCAACGGTGATGGTGAGCGCGCTTTAATACGATATATTGATGTACTTAATGTTTGTATCTGAAGTAAAAAGTCATGAAAATGAAGTGTTTAAAAAAGGGACCACTGGTTCGTACTGTCGTTATTTACTGAGTAGAATCCAGCAAGAACTTAGTAGTTACTCTATTCAAAAACCCATGTGTTTTTTACAGCGTTAAACTAATTCAGAAACAACTTATTTAAATAAAATATAAATGAATTTTGCCATGTTGCTTTCTAACATCATAATAAATAAATATAATTACAAATTCAGTAAAACACAAAACAAGAAATAATACCTTTCGTTCTTCTACTTTAAAAATCCAAACAGTATCACTGAAAAGGCGTATACTCAGCATAGTGTCGAGGCAACACGAGGCGCCTCGACACTGGTCTTCCTTAGATGCCTCGAGTGAGAGAACACAAAAAAATCTACGTAAATTATTACCATAAATAATATGACAAACTAAAATTGACAAACACAGAACAACTTTAATCTTGTGTTTGTACTTAACACATTTTGGAATGTAGCTTTTAAATCATCATTTTAATTTTTAGTTCTCCTAACTGGCTTGTCATGGTTATCTTGACGTATGTGCTATTTAGAAATAATTTTCAGTAGCCTAGATATAACTTGTACTTCAAATTGTAATTCAACAAACTGTATTTGTGTTGCTGGTATTCCGACACCAAAATAAAATAATAAAATTGAACGTCGGGAATCGAGACACAGTATAAAATCGCATCCAAACAGCCATTGGCAGAAGGGTTAATTATAGCGACCGTACGTTGTAAATGTATACGCAATATGACAATATAATATCTGGACCTTTATTTAGATACTAATTCAACATGGGTAGTTCATATAAAGTGACGACCCATTTGGTGTTGCGGTTGAGAGGTCGGCTGCAACACCAAGGGTTCCGGGTTCGATCCCCGGGCAGTACAAACATTTGTGTGCATGAACATGTCTGTTTGTAATGGTCTGGGTGTTTTCTATGTATGATATGTATGTATTTACGAAAAAAAAAATTTATTTAAGTATATTTATCCGTTGTTCAGTACCCATAATACAGGCTTCACGCTTAACTTGGGGCTAGATGGCGCTGTGTGAATGTCAGTGGATATTTATTTATTATTTATTATATAAAACACAAGGCAAATTGCAAATTAAGGATGTGGTATGATATGTTTAACAATGAAACACACAGTTCTTATATTACTATTATGCTATTGTAACACACGTTTAAGTTTAAGAACACAAGTACTACGAGTTTAAATTTATATATATATATATATATATATATATATATAGCACGTAAGAAGGAAATATAGGAGTGACAATTGAGGCGTCTAGTACAGTACTGCCGCCCGTGACGATTTGGCAAGAAACCGGAATGGGCGCGGGCGCGGCGTAAACAATATACTGCACCGCGCGCACTCGTATTTACATATACATCAGGTAACAAGGCACAAATCCAATTTTATTTATTTATGTACTGTCACTAGAGCGTTGATTAAACGAATTGGAGAATTCGTGTACAAAACGACCTTAGACATAACAAGTTTTACGAAATAAAATAACAAAAATCATCTTTAATATGATCACTTTTACACGGTTGGTATTGACATAATGATTTGTTTGAAGTATTAAAACACTTTTTATTTTACCAAAATATCCTCAAACAAAATAATTATCCTTATGTTATTTACTAAAAATCTTCAATTTCTAACTAAATAACTTTACGGTGTATCTAGTAGCTCCATCTAGTGGCGCCAGCATGAAACTTATCCGTAACAGTTTCACGACGCCGCCACTAGATGGAGTTAACCTCCATTAGAACGCGCTAGCATTGTGATTCTATAAAACGCCTAGTCTCCATGGTTGGAATTGTGAGTTTGTGTGTAATGTCTGTCTGGATACCTTTATGGTTCCGGGTTCGATTTCTATGTTATTTTTGATGCGATTACGTGTGTTAAAACACGAAATCGCTTATTATAATGTATATCTGAATTATATTTATTGACTTGGTGAACTTAATAATCAATGATTTATTTTAATCTTAATATTATTTGTAAATGAATAAAAATATGATAGTCGTATACTTTCTTATGTACTGAGATAAACAATAAACTATGTTTATCTAAGCTTATATACCATAGTCCATAATATATCAGGAGCACTTACAAAATCCAAGTGTTTTTTAATTTTATATGATTACATTAGACCGTGGAAATGTGTAGCAAATTTAAGAGTAATAATATTATTGACTTACCTATATTTAACAGTTACATTATATAGTTATATGCATGCGTAACTCAGTACGTTATTTATTGACAAAATCGATAGAACACTTAGTCTAGATATTTTTGATAGCAGAATTAATGTGTTCAGAAGGGCAATTTAATTCAACTTATTTTGAATGAGTAATAAATTGTAATAATACTGTTTTAATTATTTGTAGTAAATTGTGATGTAAAAAAGTATGGATTCGTGATATGATCACAAAACAATAGAAAAAAGTGTTCCGAATGCAGCGACAGCACACATACACATTTACGAATGAGCGTACATTTACAACAAACGAGTAGAAACTAAACTCTCTTCGGCGGTTCGTTTTTTAAGGCACGGGTGGCGTATCTACCTTTATATATACAGAATACCATTGCCATGTTTGGGCAATGTCGCAATGTCTACTTGTTCTGCTGGGGCCAGACTAGGGCTTAACGTGTAACGCCATTCTAACACCCATCAATGTCAAACAACCGTGATAAATTTAACGTGCAAAAGTGGGTGGCCACACTTGTAATTGTCAACGTGTTAATTATTGATGGGCGTTGATGCCCATTTGATGCAGAGAAAAACGGCAAGAGTTGCCGCCCGTACTTAATAAAATATTTTACGTTATTTTATGTAATTGTACTCTATAAGTATAAACAACAATTACATTAAAATTTAAAGTTAAGTAAATTGTTAAGTTACAAGAGTATTAAAGTAAGCGAAAATACTTTATTTTGCATAATTTGATTTGATGATGGCTATTTTGATATTAGTCGTAGGTACTACACACTAACAATAGTTAAAACATTTATAAATATGTTATTACTCACCGTATCTCATATCATATTAACTTATTTTTGTATTTATTGACGAGTGGTATTCGGTAGGAATAGAACACACATCCGAATATACAATTAGACTGGACAAGCCGCCAAGTTTATACGCAGTCCCAGTGTCGCAATTTCTTTTCGGTTCTTACCTGTGAAAAGTTATTATATTTCTTGGTAAATTTACTGATTCATTGCGATGATGGCATGTTACAATTGCACAGGATGGCATTTTGGAAAAAAAAGGTAATTTCTTCTAATATTCGTGCGTCTTGACTCGTCTCACAGAGCGTAAACTGGCAGCCAGTGTATGCTCGTTGAGCTTACATTTGTCGCACTTTAAACGCGGCTTGCCCCATCTCCTGTATTGGGAAATCTGTGGAATAGAATATTTATTACGGAAATGGCTTCGTACGGAAATGGCTTCGTAAATACGTTGAAAATTATCGCGTTTATGTGGTGGCCACACCTGAAGTGAACGCTTCAATTAATGACATTTCCCGTTAGTCTGGCCCCATCATTCCAGAGTACCAGTGTAGTTAGCTCCATCTAGTGGCACCGCCACGAATCTCAAGTTTGATAGTTTCACTGCGCCACCACTAGATGGAGTTGTCCTCCGTTAGAACGCGCTAGCATTGTGGTTCCATAAAACGCCTAGTCTCCTTATTTGTCTTTGATTCTGTCTGTCTGTCTGGAGTCCTGAAAAGGTTCCGGGTTTAATTTCTATGTTATTTTTGATGTGATGACTTGTGTCAAAGCTCGTAATCACCCTATAAAAAAGACGTAATTTACCCCTAAAATGAACCAGTCCATAAAAGGAGGTCAAAAATGAGTTAAGTATACCAAACTGACCTCTGAGGTGTAAATTAGCCTTTAGTACAAGTACCAACAACAATATATACATACTTAACATATTAATCTACGGTCGTTACCATCCCACATGTATGGCTGTTACGTTTTTTAGTTACTCAAGACTCTCTTGGATTCATATAGAGAAATATCCATTCAAAAAGAGAGACCTCAAAATAGTATATCAAATTAAATCCAATACACTGATATTCTTCTTGATAATATACACTTATAATAACTATACAATAGCTAATGTGCAAATAAAACTTCAATGTCTCAAAGAGCGTCGGTGGCTCAGTGGTGTGGACTGTCGCCTTCCTACCGGGAGAGCTGAGGTTCAAATCCCGACACGTACCAATGTATTTCGAATTTTCGAAAATATATGTACGTTATCCGACGCTTTTACGGTGAAGGAAAACATTGTGAGGAAACCTTCACGCACGCCTGCGAAGAGATTCGACGGTTGTGTGTGAAGTCGACCAATCCGCACTGGGCCCGCGTGGACGACTATGGCCTAATCACCCTATACGGGTAGGCTCGTGCCCCTCGGTGGGGACGTTTAATGAGCTGATGATGAAGATGATGATCTCAAATGTGTAATTTTGTGGGTTGGAACCTTTCTGTGTAAATACGTCCAAATAATAGTATTCTTCTAGTATATACCATAATAGGCATGATGACTGGGTCCTTTAATCGTAAGAACTATGTCATATTATTACAAATCTGGGTTAAATATAACGATGTGCTTACTCTCAGCTCGAAAACTCATGTTTTATGAATTTTAATAGTCTTCAAAGTTAGATGGGGCAAGTCCATTTTTTAAGTACATTAATTGTCAAAAATTTGTTAACAAAAGGATAACACATACAATTTAAAGCAAATTTTTGCTATGAAACCGTTTTAGTAAACGCAACATTTAATATAGTTGTAGTACAAAATTCACAAACTATGCGTACTAATTACTGATGCGTGACGTCATAACTAGGTAGCCATTTGTATGAAGCGTTTTTGGGAAAGTCCATTAATGTGTTTTTAGAATTAAAAATCTCTGTGAGTTTTAATGTTAACGGATTAATTTTTTTACCAATGTTTCTATTATTATGCGGTCCATCGATATAATAACAGAAAAAAATGTCATCATCCCTATACTAATCTTGTGTATTGACTATAGAGTAATTTTGAATGTGGATTGTAATTATTTACAGTGTTGCCACCTTAGCCCTTTTGTAGCTAGATCTAGCTTTTAAGTATCGGTGAACTCCTTTTTTAACGATTTAGCCCGAAAAGAGCAATCTCTTTGTCACTGCCTAGAAAATATTACCAAATTATGTGGTTTTCGACATGCTTAAAATTACAATTACTATTTGCTAATTACATCGGTCATGACGATGTTTTTTTAGACGCTCTAAAAAAACGGCCTCATGATATGATTATTTCAGCATGTTTAGAACAGAAATCTTTTAATTTTAACATCTCAAAGAGACCTTTTTCTAAAACTGAGGTGCGACACTGATTGTTTATGAGAGACAATTTAATATACTTATTTTGACCCATTTGGTGTTGCGGTTGAGACGTCGACTGACTGCTACACCAAGGGTTACGGGTTCGATCCCCGGGCAGTACAAACATCTGTGTGCATGAACATATCTGTGTGTAATGGTCTGGGTGTTTTCTATGTACAATATGTATGTATTTACAAAAAAATGTATATACGTATGTTTATCCGTTGTTTAGTACCCACACTACAGGCTTCACGCTTAACTTGGAGCTAGATGGCGCTGTGTGGATGTCAGTGGATATTTGTTTATTACATTGCGTGCCCAACAGGGTGCATAACACTGGTTTCACTAATTATGTACACTATGGTTTGGCGATAAACGATTGAGTATTGAAATAACACATTTTAATGGTTAATTCCGCAGGTTTTTTAGACACACGACAGTATACGTAGGAGCCAGCGAAATATACACATTTTAATGGTTAATTCCGCAGGTTTTTTTAGACACACGACAGTACACGTAGGAGCCAGCGAAATATACACATTTTAATGGTTATCTCCGCAGGTTTCTTCTAGACACACGTCAGTATACATTGGAGTGATCGAAATGTTAATTGAACGGTGTGTTGTGTCAGGTTTCGCGGTGCACGCGTGTATCCACGCCGCCCGGCCGGACGTCCGGTGCGTGGTGTGGGTGCGCGCGGCGTGCTGCCTGGCCGTGTCGGGCAGCCGCCGCGGGCTGCTGGCGCTCGGCCGGGACGCCGCCGCGCTCGGACACGTGGCCTACCACCCGCGGGGGTATGGTTAGTGGACGCCGATACGATGCTATATAGATACTTTGATTTGTTTAGTTTTAGAATACGGTAAACACAGGTTAGCAAGGATTAATAGCAAGTTGAAGTGGCAGTGGCAGGGCATATAGTGTGTAGAACCGATGGGGCGGAAAGGTTCTCGACGTCCACGTAACGGAAAGCGAAGCGTAGGCCGCCAACCGGATGGACGGATGATCTGGTTAAGGTGGCGGGTAGCAGATGGATGTCAACTGCAGGGGATCGGTCCGCGTGGAAATCATTAGGGGAGGCCTTTGTTCCGCAGTGGACATAATAAGGCTGTAATGATGATGATGATGATGAAACACAGGTTATAGTCAACCAAGACAGATGTTGGGGTGTGTTGGGATTGTATTTTATTTAGTCTTATAAGTCACAAAAACAAGTCTCGGCCACCTTAGGTCAAGTGGCTAACCACCCGTGGCTATGGTAAGCGAGTTAATTGTTGGGACTTGGGATTTTATTTTATTTAGTTTTATAAGACACACAAACAGGTTATAGTCAAACAATGATGTAAAAAGTGTAGATGCGTGATATGCTCACAAAACAATCGATTAAAGTGTGGTTAGTGAGCCAAACGTTGGGATTTTATTTTATTAATTTCTAAGACGCAAAAACAAGTAATAGTCAAACAATGATGTAAAAAGTGTAGATGTTGGAATATTATATTTATAAGAAGGTGAAGGAAAACATCGTGAGGAAACCTTCATGCACGCCTGCGAAGAGATTCGAAGGTGTGTGTGAAGTCGTCCAATCCGCACTGGGCCCGCGTGGACGACTAAGGCCTAATCACCCTATACGGGTAGGCTTGTGCCCCTCGGTGGGGACGTTTAATGAGCTGATGATGATGAATTTATAAGACGCATAAACGGGTTACAACTATGCACGCATGCGAAGGAATTCAAAGGTTGTGCGTGAAGTCTAACCCGCACTGGGCCCGCGTGGACGACTAAGGCCTATAAACTATACAGGGTAGGCTCGTGACCCTCGGTGGGGACGTTTAATGAGCTGATGATGAAACATTTGTTTCCACGTCCGCCCACAGGCGAGCTGAACAACGAGGAGCGCGATAAACTGGTCCGCGCTCTAGGCCCCTCGGCCAAGGTGCTGATGCTGTCAGGAGATGGGGCCCTATGCTGCGGCGGTACCCTGGAGGGGGCGTTCTACCACGCGAGGCTGCTGGTGGCCGCCTGCGATGTACAACTCAGAGTGGCTTCTGTTCCCGTCGAGAACTCTCATATACTGACGAGACTAGAGAAACAGGTTAGTGGAGATGATGTGAATCTGTGGGGTGAGGAAGCTGTAGTAGACCTGGAGGATCATGAGAGAAGATGCCTAAAGATCTAGTTGCTAGGGAACAGGTTAGTAGCTAATAACTGGATCTGGGTGAGATGAGGGAAGCTGTAGGTGGACTTGGAATATGCTAAAGAGACCTAAATCATGATAGAGAAGGTGCAGAGGGATCTGGTTGCTAGAACGAAGCACTAGAGAACAGGTTACTAGCTAATAATAGGATGTGCGTGGGATGAGAGAAGCTGTAGGTGGACTAAGAAGATGCTGAAGAGGCCAAGATGATATTGAGATAATGTGCAGAAGGATCTGATTGCGAGCTGGTCTACCACAAGATACTAGGAACAGGTTAAGTAGCTAATAACAGGATCTGGGTGGGATGAGGGAAGCTGTAGGTGGACCTAGATGAAGATGTTGAGGAGACCTGGAAAATGTAAGAGAAGATGCACACAGTTCTATTTGCTAGCTGGTCTACGAGACGAGACGAGGTCCTCGTCTACTAGAGACGAGGGAATAGGTAAGAGAATCCTATGGATTGACATAATAGTGAAACTGTCGGCACGCTGAAGGAGGCGTTCTACCACGCGAGGCTGCTGGTGGCCGCGTGTAATGTACAACTCAGAGTGGCCTCGGTACCCGTGGAGGAACTATATGCTGGATGAGGAGACCAGGGAGCAGGTTAGTCGATGGCAGGGTTGGGGAAACAGGTTGGTGGCTCCAGTAATAGATGATAAAAAAAAACAAATGCAGTGCAGGCGTGGAGATCAACATGTCCATGAGTTTTTATCATTTATATAATCTTCAATACTATAGTAAGCTTTTTTTTATTAAAATCGACTTCACATGAGACTTAAACTTATACAGGGGTTAATCAATTAAATTTTGTGGTAGGTTATTAAATATTTTAATGCTTAATCCCACAAATGAGTTCCCTTATGCCAGATTTGGAACGGCAAGTTTGTGTTTTCCTCTTCAACCTATTGCAGTCCACTGCTGGACATAGGTCTCCCCCATTTTGCACCAGATATCCCGGTCCACCGCCTTTCTCATCCAGCTTCCACCAGCGACCGTCCGCAAGTCGTCGGTCCATCGGGCCGGAGGGCGTCCTACGCTACGCTTGCCAAGACGCGGTCTCCACTCCAGAACTCGTCTGCTCCAACGGCCATCGGTTCTGCAACATACGTGACCAGCCCACTGCCACTTCAACTTGCTGATCCGGCGGGCTATGTCGGTAACTTTAGTTCTCTTACGGATTAAATCATTTCTAATCTTACCCCTAAGAGAGACTCCAAGCATAGCTCGCTCCATTGCGCGTTGAGTGACTTTGAACTTGTGAACCAATTCCGCAGTCAGTGTCCATGTCTCAGCTACGTATGTTAGTACGGGTAGGACGCATTGCTCAAAGACTTGCAATGTGTTTGTTACTAGTGTTCAAACTATGAGTATCTGAGTTTGGTGATTGTTTTCCGCAGATTTACGAGCAGTCCCGCAAGCCGCCAGCCGATGGGGGGAAGTGGCGCGTCGGCGGCGAGGAGTTCGAAGCATTGATGAGGATGTTGGACAACGCCGGCTTCCGCACCGGATATATATACCGGCATCCGTTAATCAAGGTCAGTGCGGGAGGGGCGGGGTTCGATTTATAGCATTTTAATGCCGCTATTTTACTTTGATGCTAGTTTAATGGCAGGCGTTTGTAGAATTGGAGACACTAAAACCCAATTCTATAGACCTGTATCGTAGTTTCCATAAGTGTATGATACGCACACGCACTACCTTTGAATCTCATCAGGATCTCAGGATTTGAACCTGCACTCCCAGTCGGAAGCAACAGTCCACACCAATGAGCCACCGACGCTTAACAAGTTTAATATGTACAATGTTTCCAGAACGACGTGCCAAGCCCAAGAACGACGTGGAAGTGCACCAGCAGTGTCTTCCTTGGGGTACTGCTTGAAGAAGAGGAGCTCTACAGACAGGGGTAAGCGTACAATATAATTTGACGACCATTTGGTGTTGGTGGTTGAGACGTCGACTGCAACACCGAGGGTTCCGAGTTCGATCCCCGGCAGTACAAACAATTGTGTGCATGAACATGTCTGTTTGTAATGGTCTGGTGTTTTCTACGTATAATATGTATGTGTTTACAAAAAAAATGTATTTAAGTATGTGCGTTGTTTAGTACCTATAATACAGGCTTCACGCTTAACTTGGGGCTAGATGGCGCTGTGTGAATGTCAGTGGATATTTATTTATTTTATTATTTATTCCCCAGGCTATGGAAAAAGGGTCAAGGGGTGAAAGGGGAGCGCACCCGCTGGCTGAACAGCCCCAACGTGTACCAGAAGGTGGAGGTGCTGGAGACCGGTACTAATGACCCGAAGAAGATCACCAAGGTAGAATATTTGAGGGTTGAGGCGGAGTAGGGCGTTAGGGTTGGCGGCATATCGATAGTTTTGTATCGATAGTTGATGTTAGAACATCTTAATATCGATGTTATAGTTTTACATGGTGCAATAGTTTATAGACGGCAATATTTTCGATAGTATCGAGAGTTTAATTTGGGGCAATAGTATTGATGTACTCCAATAGTATTTTGCGACTTTTATTAATGGATACTATACAGAGTGATTGTCTTACGCTACTTTTCCCCGATAGACGCAATTTGTTATAAAATTTACACAGATTTCAGAGTTTTCAAGGTCGCAATTTCTTTTTTCGATATGAATCATATCAAGTTAACATTTATTTAAAATAATACATTACAGAATACAAGGACAAATCATCTTGCGGTATTACAAAAATAAATACTTAGCTATGCCGATTTAAAGGCAAGAATTTAGGTATTGGAAGAAAATTTATTTATTTATTCAATAACAATGTTCAATAGAGCGTCGTGTGGTGTGGACTGTCGCCTTCCTACCGGGAGGGCTGAGGTTCAAATCCCGACACGTACCAATGTATTTTCGAATTTTCGAAAAATATAAGTACGTTATCCGACGCTATTACGGTGAAGGAAAACATCGTGAGGAAACCTTCATGCACGCCTGCGAAGAGATTCGAAGGTTGTGTGTGAAGTCGTCCAACCGCACGGCCGCGTGGACGACTAAGGCCTAATCCCTATACGGGTAGGCTCGTGCCTCGGTGGGGACGTTTAATGAGCTGATGATGTAATGTTCATTGTGTTTGAAATTACAATACAAATATATACCCAACAACAATTCAATGCAATACAATAAATTCAATTAGACAGTTCATAAACACATTATTTTAATTGATCCATATAATTTTAATATATTTATTGTAATTATAATCATTACTCCATTATTAAATTAAAAAATATTATAACAATTCATCAATACTGTAGAAGCACCCCTCTAGCAAAAAATTCTTAAGCTTATGTTTAAAAGAAATGTCATAGACCACACTTTTCAGTTCCAGCGGAAGTTTGTTAAATAATCTAAGGATTGATAATTTGAACAGTGTTCTGCTCGCAGTGCAGTGTATTCGACTATAGTCTGCCATATATTCAGAGCGGCCATAAAGTTTGTCGAGATCTGTACAGTGAAACTTAAGGCATGGCGTCTATCGAGGAAAAGAGGCGTAAGACCCCGAAAAACCACCGAAAATTCCTCTCGGTCCATACACCAGACACCCTGTAGATTGTATCAGCTTTATCTATTGTGACATCAATCGAAAATATAAATGCAAACATAATTTAAGCGCTCTGGATATAGTAGAAATATCGATATCGATACAATCGCATAATATCGATTGTTGATTCTTATTCGGCAGCAATTGTATCGATATTAATATATAGTATCTATATATAGTATTGCCATATTTGTTATTATTGTACCAAAACTAAGATGTCGACAATTTCGATATAATTTTACTCGACTATCGATATTATAAACTATCGAATAACAACACTAGTAGTTGGTACATTCTGGTGCAGTTTCAACGATATTGTTTGGCATCGGTTAAATAGGTCAATTTTCCTTAACTGGCAAATGTTTGACATCTATCTACATACGTGTGTGGTTAGGCTGAAATTTTACAAAATGCAGCCTAAAATAAAGCTCACGCCTTGGTCCCAGAGGGGTAGGCAGAGATGATGGAACGCCACTTTGCGCGCTCCTCACATACTTCCCTAGCTTCATTCACATCCAGCAATCTTTCATACAAGCTCTTTTATTCCTTTTACTTGGGACCCCAGCCTTCTTAAGGACTTGACCAATTGGGTCAAGGTAAGTCCATCTGGGTCGTCCCCTGCTCGCAGCCTATGTGTTAATAACTTAATACATCGTGTCAGCTCCATACTACGTTTTATCAAAATCTCTTCAGTATTTTAGACGTACAGAAGCATACATTCACACTCACCTTTCGACTTTATAATATTTGTGTGTTGACATCGTATATGTCATAATGGCATAGTAGTGTGCTCGTGCTTTGATTTTTTTTATTAATAAAATTACATCTACCGTCACATGGTCCGTACTCTTTTTAGTTTAAGATTATTTTGTAAATTAATTATTATAATATTATGTTAGTGTTCCGCGCACGGGGCTAAAGAATTGGTTAAAGGGGGAATGGGATAACAGTCATTAAAATAAATATATACACTTTGCTATAAGTGCTTTTATTTTTGTACCCCTTTAATGACGCTTTAAGGTTAAAATTTTATTGAATAATTTTATTTTATAAATATAACAATAGGTCAACGTATGTGTCAAACGGCTCGGACATTTTTTTGCTTGATATTTCTTCGTGGTTGTGCGTCTAGTTAATTGTTTACCTAATATACGGTTTGATTACGTCATTCGTCAGTTCCCGGGAAAATGGGCCTTGTGTACCAATAATAAGTGATTCGTATAAAAATCAAAGGCGGCAAAGTAGGTCGGTGGGCGAAAATGAGATACATATTTGAACGTACTGAAAATTCAAATCTTAACAGATTCTGTGTTCACTTTATTATCAAACATGGCCATAAACCCTTCAAAAATACGTAAGTAAAATGACTTTGGCATCACAAACGGCTATCGACTGGAAAATAAGTGTTTTATTTCGACCGCCAAAACACAGATTAACCCTACTTTGCCGCCTTTAATTATATACGACTCAAGTATAAGAATACACTGTCACAATTATCTACCTTGTCATTATGCCATATATACTTCTACATAGTACATACAACTCAGGTTTAGTCCATGTTATATGAACACATAGTGTAGAGACGCTGAAACGAAAGACAATCCTGGTTAAAAAAAAAGATGAATATTTTACTGATAATCATAAAATAAATGTATTGGCTATTTCGAATAAAAGTAACTATATAAAATTACTAATTTAAAATGTTATGTTTCTTCTCTCCTAGTCCTCATATTGGGTCCATAACACTGGTTTCACTTTTATGTAACATCTTATGTACATTATGGTTTGGCAATAAATGATTAAGTATTGAGTACCAGTGTTGTCACCTCAGTTATAGATAAAGGGCTTTTTGACAAGTTAAAAAGAGCTAGATAAGAATAAGGCTAGATTGGGCATCAAAAGATTTTCTGTTCTAAAATTACCGGGTATGAGAGACCTAACATCTGTCGTCTCGGGTGACGGGCGCAGTGCGGCATTGATGGAGGATAATAACTGTCTGTCAGTTGTTGGTCTCCTTCAATGCCGCTCTGTCATGGTCTGGCGTATCACTTACCATCAGATGAGCGTTCAGACCGTCCTGTACACTTATAACATAAAAAATGTCATGAAGCCGTTTTTTAGAGCGTCTAAAAAAACGTCGTCATGACCGATGTAATAGCAAAAAAGTACTTGTTAGCATGTCGAAAACTTCATAATTTAGTAATATTTTCAAGACAGTGAAAAAGAGCTAGATTGCTCTATTCGGGCTAAGTCGTTAAAAAGGAGTTCACCTATACTAAAAAGTGCTAGATTTATCTACAAAGGGGCTAAGGTGGCAACACTGATTCTTACCGAATTCAATCGATTCGAAATGTAGGTCGATGAATCGATTAAATATGCGGTGTCATTTACCATCAGATGAGCGGTTTGCTCGTTTGCCTGCTATAAAAAATCGGGATCTTATTTTTATGGTTTTTCAACGTATATTTATTATATAAATATTATAATTATATTTACATTCATATTATGTATGTCATAACTTGTGTTCAATTTACCTGCGTTAGAGCCAACATCACGCTGGTACCAAAAAAAACCCTTAAGAATATTCAGTGGTCGATTCGTCCCAACACCAGAGTCAACATGGGCCCAGTTGACCATTATCAAATCAAAATGGATGGATTTCGTCCGTGGTCCGAGTTTCGGACTGGGATGAGATGTCCTCGAACCCAATATAAGTCCATAATTTGATATGTGAAAGATGTCATAGTAAAAAAGTCTCTGGGAAATAAGGGTTGGCATATTATTGATATAAAAATTCAGTGTTTCGGTAGTTTTGACCTGTTATGAAAGAAGCGATATGAGCGTCGGTGGCTCAATGGTGTGGACTGTCGCCCTCCTACCGGGAGGGCTGAGGTTCAAATCCCGCCACGTACCAATGTGTTTCGAATTTTCGAAATCATATGTACGTTATCCGACGCTCTTACGGTGAAGGAAAAACATCGTGAGGAAACCTTCATGCACGCCTGCGAAGAGATTCAAAGGTTGTGTGTGAAGTCGTCCAATCCGCACTGGGCCCGCGTGGACGACTAAGGCCTAAGCACCCTATACGGGTAGGCTCGTGCCCCTCGGTGGGGACGTTTAATGAGCTGATGATGATGAAAGAAGCAACCAACAGTAATGCCTTTTTAAACTCAAAAAATCCATTATTCAATCAAGTCATTACAAGACACTTCTGATTCGTCAAATTAATTATGAAGTTAAAAACTGGTTTAAATCGGCAACGCCCTTAACCGAGGTTCGAGTCCCACTCTAGCCGCCCTTAGGCTCGTTGTGTAAATGTTTAAGGCTGAGAGCCATCTGCGCTCGCCAATCCCGGTGAAGCTGTAAAGCCCATCTGCGGCCAACACCAGTAGTCAGTACGGAAAAAAAAAATTACAATTAGTATGGACTATAACATTTCGTATTTATATAAAGGATACTTTCGTTTTAGCGTCAGTTCATTAAATCAAATTTGAACAATCACACGTTGTATTTTCCATAGCAAATAGCTATAAAGATTGACGACACTTTGAAATATATACGTTTATTTAACATAGTAAAGATATGCTTTATAGGTCGTTTATATGTTATCGATTTTTCATATATTTTAAATGTAAATCTTATTTTATTCGCGTATATTAGTAGTGGTAGATATATATCTTTTTTATATGACACGAATGAATTGTATTTATTCGGTTGTAATGCTTGGAAGTGTAGTTTATTAAATATAACTTGTTTAATATTTTATAAGAATTGAAATAAATAACGAAAAAATATATAATAAGTGCGAGTTGCCACTTGGGCTATTAGATTGCAAATGTTTTCTCGAATAAAAACTACTATTTAACGTAGTAGGCTTTTTCTTTGGAAGTGCATTTTTAAACGTAATGTTAAAAACAATAAAGGAAGATCGGGATTCGTGTATTGCCACTATTTCTACCATTACTAAATGGTAGAAAATAGAAGTTTATTATATCGATAAACTAAAGTTAATTTTTTCAGTTTTTGAAGTTGTACGTTTACAAAAGTTATTATCTACCATAACTTTATGGTAGAATATGGTAGTTTTTGGTAACATCCAATGACTACAATTCATTCGTGCACTTTTATGAAGTTGTACCTACGTTTCTTTACATTCCTTATTAACGTAAAAACTAATATATTTTGACCAAAAAAATTTATTAATTAGACTGATTTGTTTTTTACTTTATACAGATTTTACGATTCCGTTAAAATATTCAAAAGGATATAGAGAATTTATTTTACACCAAAGTCGTATATAACGACACAAGTAATATATTTAATTTTGTATAGTTCAGAAACAGTAAATGGATTTTGCGTTTTTTTGTATAGTTCAGAAACAGTAAATGGATTTTGCGTTTTTTTTTTTGTATAGTTCAGAAACAGTAAATGGATTTTGTGTTTTTTTTTAATCTTTTGCTATATTTCGTACTATAAATAAATTAGTTATATTTTGTAATAATTTATGAATAACTCAAAAAGTGTCGCTCAAATTGTATAGAGCAGCTTTTAGATTTTTCTAGGTTTTTTTTATATGATTAAAATATTTTATATTCTGCATATTAGATTGTTTTTTCATAGTTTAAGAGATATATATTAATTGTTTGTTACGCTTCGCTAATATGTGTAGTTTTCTTATCTAAGATCCGATTCCTTGCTCCATTCGGTGTCTTTTTTTAATAAATTACGTTATTCTTGAACGCTAAACTTTTTTTAAAATATTTGTGTATAATCTTAACGCATTTGTTGAGATGTTGAAGATTACATAATTAAGATATCAGATTAATATTTGAACCCAGTTATTATACTAATTTAATGAGATGTCTTAATTATTTATTCGTTTAGCATATATTTCGTAATAAGCTTACAGATTAATATTTTCATCATTCAATTACTTATTTTTGATGTTAAAAATTTGAATATTTATGTAATTAAAAAAAATATTTTTCATTAGGCACTGAATGGAGTTATGATTGTATTCTATTCATTATTTAAAACCAAAGGGATCGGCGGCCATTTTGTGTATAAATCGGACGCTTACGAACGTGCTTGAAAATGTATTTGAAATATGAAAAATTCTTGAAAAATAATCAACTGTTTCAATTGACGCGTCTCACATTGAAATGCTTTTGATTTTTGATAATATTTTGTTCGTGAGTTCGTTCGAGGTATGACATGAAGTGCTAAACTAATCTCACCTTGATGAATCTCACCTATTCTTATCTCACCTGAAGTATTCTGCCGAGGAAATATACTGGCATAGTAGTTGAAGGTTGTGTGTGAATCAAAGGTTGTGTGTGATTCAAAGGTGTGTGTAAGTGTGATTCAAGGTTGTGTGTGATTCAACGGTTGTGTGTGATTCAAAGGTTGTGCGTGAAGTCGTCCAACCCGCACTGGGCCCGCGTGGACGACTAAGGCCTAATCACCCTATACGGGTAGGCTCGTGCCCCTCGGTGGGGACGTTTAATGAGCTGATGATGATGAGTAGTTAAAAGTAGACTATGAAATGAAACTTGTCGAAATCAAATATTAAATCAAAAATAAGTAAAGAAATAAACCGTTTTCTTAAATGTACTAGGATTTCATACGTAAGTAAGAGGTTCTTGTCTTGATGTGTTTATTAAATTAAACGATAAACAGTCAGGATTAGTATACTGTTACGTTTATCTAAAATTTATTTATTTTTCAGTCAATTATACTTCGTCGAGCACTCTTTGCAATTAAAATAGTTTGTAAAAATTAAAGTACCGCTGTATTGATTAAAAGAATTGATAGTAAATAATAGAGTTGAGGTGTTCTAAAATAATAGATATGAAAATTTGTTTTTGCACTTTTCTTAGTTTACTCATTATGCAAGTAACTTTCATAGGTTTTACTTCGTGGAATACTTGAGGTAAAATTCCCTGGGTGAGATTCATCCGGGTGAGATACATCCGGCTGAGATTAAACCTGGTGAGATCCAACCCGGTGAGATTCATCCGGGTGAGATTCAACTGGGTGAGATTCATCCGGGTGAGATTCACCCGGGTGCGATTCATCCGGGTGAGATTAGACCTGGTGTGTTTCGTGTCATGCCTCGTTTATATGTTTGTGTGTTTGTATTAACTGTGTTTCGAGTGACACTAATATTGTTATGTTTTCCAGTGGGTGGACGCTAACAATGAAGAGGTAAATAACGTTGTTTTTTATCGCGCCATCTTTCTTTCTTTCTTTCCTTTTCTTTTCTTCATGTGGTGCTCAACTATTGCCACACTAACCGGGCGTGGGTTCTGATGCCGCAGAGTTTTTTTTTTTTTTTATTTATGTATTTTATTTAATTTATGTATTTATTTATTCATTACAATCGTATGGTTTATAAGGTCTTATACATTGTATATTATTTTAAAAGTATTTGACAGATGAAGGGAGCACAGTAATGAAATTATAATATGTTTATTTATTATTATTATTTAATTCTTTATTATACACTAATATACACAAAAAGATACGAGAAAAAATGAACAATAGGTGGTCTTATTGCGCATGGCAATTTCTTCCAGGCAACCTTAGGATGGAGAAATAAAATAAAAGGGTTTTGGGGCAGGCTAGTGTACGTAATGCAAATTATATACATACTTAACAATACAATTTTGTTTTACAATTATTTTCCTAGCATACACAACAACTTAAAATCAAGAAATAATATTTAGTTGCAATTAAAAACTAAAATTGGATTATTCTTTTTTTTTTAAGTGTACAGGACGGTCTGGACGCTCATCTGATGGTAAGTGATACGCCAGACCACGACAGAGCGGCATTGAAGGAGACCAACAACTGATAGACAGTTATTATCCTCCATCAATGCCGCACTGCGCCCGTCACCCGAGACAACAGATGTTAGGTCTCTCATACCCGGTAATTTCACTAGCTACAGTGCCCTCATCCCGAAACACAAAAGTGCATAACACTCGTTTTTCACGGTATGATATCTGGCACTGCGGTGGTACCTACCCAAACGACTCAGTATCGGGTCTACCACTTAGTGCCTCTTATAAAAAACGATTCAAACTTTTTGTGTATGTTTGATATTTATGTATAATATAAGCTAATATAAGTACGAATATGTATTGCAATTATTATTATGTCTAAACTAACTCTGTGGCATATGCTTCGGTTTATTATTTAAATGTCTAAATTTAAGATTTTTCGATAACTCTTCTTTAACTTCCATTCCGATATAAAGATATAAATAAATATCCACAGACATTCACACAGCGCCATCTATCCCTAAGTTTAGCAAGTTTGGACTAAACAACGGATAAACCTTAGATAATAAACTAATTAATAATAATATTAATAACCCTACAAAAAGCTGCAATTTTAATTTTAAATTTTGATAGTATTAAACTAAACTATGAAACTGGGCATATGATACCGTAATAAAATGCCAACTTTAATTAAAACACGCTTGGTTAAAGCCCTCTCTCTCTCTCTCTCTCTTCAACCTATCGCAGTCCACTGCTGGACATAGGTCTCCCCCATTTTACGCCAGATATCCCGGTTAAAGCCCGCGTGATATTAATTAGCCTTATTTAATGAGAGAAATACAAGCTAAAAAATAAATAATAATATAAATAACCCTACAAAAAGCTGCACTTTTAAATACGTGTCGAATCGTTAGGAAGTTCTTGCAGCTAGACGAATTTTACGTCATGAACACAGTACCCACCTCACACTCACCACACTGTGATTACTTGGTGAAAACCCCGTAGTACAGGTTAATCCAGCCTTGAGAAACGAAGATAGTTTAGGAAAATAACAATAACTACTGCACAATCTCACTCAAAAAGTGTCCGCGGCAAAAGTCTGCCCATCGCATCAGTTGGGCAGAATTTTATTCATAATCACGTCGCTCGCTACATGTCATATAACCTCTTAACCGCAATACCAAATGGGTCGTCAATAGTAAATGAATGGAAATAAAATGGTTGTTTCAATATTACAGAAACTCCAATTTTATTTATATGTACAGATTGCATACTATATAAGGAATGGAAGTTATATAGGTGAAAGAAAAAAAAATGTTATTTACCTGTTGTTATCCGTAATTCATAATCAAAGGCATTTCTTATATACCCTGGTCTTATGTATATAATTATTTTTATAGAGAAATAAAAATAATAATATTCATATGTAATCGAGTTTGTACAGTGTAGTAAATGGGGGAAAACGATTAGTTGTTAATGTTGCCAGTTTAAAAATACATACAATTCTACCGGAGAACTACCATTTTTTGATTTATCATTATTTTAGTGTCTTAAAAATATTTTGTCGGACTAAGTAAGTGATGCCAATATCATAATAATTTCGTCAATAGTATATTTTTCATAATAAAATTGGCAACACTGAGGTAAACACGCGCTTTGTAACCCCGATTCAGCTTTGCATGACTAATATAACATAAACATAAAACTGTACACTCTCGATGGCCAGGCGTTTTCTACTACGACTAACACTAATAGCTTAACACTAAAAATGTTACCAAAATGGTAGTTTTTTAAACACTGGCAACATTATGATTGACTAATTGTTTCTCCCGTTTACTACGGCGCAGTGGGTACAAGACGGATCTCCGGCACACTCTAGTACTCCGGTGAAAATCGACACTCTGCAGTTTGTGCCGAAGAATACAAACCCCAAGGAGTTTAAAGCTCTCCAGCAGCAGGTAATATTTTTTTTCATATTTTTCCTTGAATAACCCACAGATCTCGCCACGTGCAGATGTGTTTTCGAAATTATATGTACGTTATCCGACGCTGTTACGGTGAAGGAAAACATCGTGAGGAAACCTGCGAAGAATGAAAATGAAATGAAATGAATGAAAATGAATGAAATGAAAAAAAAATGACAAGTAGTCTAGTCTTCACATCAGTTATAGATATGCACAGCACACAGACATCCGAATATACAATTAGACTGGACGAGCCGCCAAGTTTATACGCAGTCCCAGTGTCGCAATTTCTTTTCGGTTCTTACCTGTGAAAAGTTATTATATTTCTTCGTAAATTTACTGATTCCTTGCGATTATGGCATGTTACAATTGCACAGGGTGGCATTTTTAGGAAAAAACGGTAATTTCTTCTAATATTCGTGCGTTTGACTCGTCTCACAGAGCGTAAACTGGCAGCCAGTGTGTGCTCGTTGAGCTTACATTTGTCGCGCTTAAAAACGCGGCTCGCCCCATCTCCTGTATTGGGAAATCTGTGGCACAGCATTTACAATTAACTCGTAATTATATCAATAAAACAATAACCCCAAAAACCAACTACTCATTTCAAACTAAATACCATTTCGCTTTGGCCACAAGCCAGTGGATTGGTTGGTTCCCCAAAAAATTGGGAGTATATTAATTAAAATACAAAATTATAATATTAATAATAATTTATTTACATGAAAAATGGTATAATTATTGGTGGTAATATTCAAACGAAGTTTCGCAAGTTTCGCCAAACGTATTTAAAAACTCGCTAATATGATAAAAATTCTTCTCAAGAAGCCACAACTGTAATTTTTTAACATTTAATAATTTTAGCCTTATATATTTTGGCACACATATACAACAACTTATTGACTAAACTAAAAAGGTTATAATGATGAAATACAAGCGTCGGTGGCTCAGTGGTGTGGACTGCCGCCTTCC
Source organism: Leucinodes orbonalis (assembly GCA_019425675.1). Taxonomy (NCBI): domain Eukaryota; kingdom Metazoa; phylum Arthropoda; class Insecta; order Lepidoptera; family Crambidae; genus Leucinodes; species Leucinodes orbonalis. The sequence goes on along the minus strand of PQWD01005917.1, from coordinate 24,751 downwards.
TACCGGGAGGGCTGAGGTTCAAATCCCGACACGTACCAATGTGTTTTCGAATTTTCGAAAATATATGTACGTTATCCGACGCTCTTACGGTGAAGGAAAACATCGTGAGGAAACCTTCATGCACGCCTGCGAAGAGATTCGAAGGTTGTGTATGAAGCCGTCCAATCCGCACTGGCCCGCTGACGACTAAGGCCTAATCACCCTATACGGGTAGGCTCGTGCCCCTCGGTGGGGACGTTTAATGAGCTGATGGTGATGATGATGAAATACTTTAGACTTTTTCAAGTTATGTCTAACAAACCTCAATCCGTCAGATCAAAGAGAACCGCCGGGCGGACAAAATTAGCGCTGGACCCCAGTCGCACATACTGGAGGGGGTGACATGGGACGAGGCGAGCAAGCTGGTGGGCGAGGATGCTGCTAACACGCATACCGGGGACCATGTGGTGAGTATCGGGTGGTGAGAGATATCACGTGAAGAGTATTATTTGTTTGGAAATATCACGTGAAAAGTATTATGCGATTGTAAATATCAAGTGACTTGTATTATGTGATTGGAAATAGAACGAGTGACTAGTATTCATTTTATGTAAAGTTCAAGTGACAAGTATTATGTGTTTGGAAATATCACGTGACTAATATTCATTTAAAGTAAAGTTCACGTGACAAGTATTATGTGATTGTAAATATCACATGGCAGGTTTCACTTGTAAATCGTGAGCGCATTGGTAGATTCTATAAATTTTTTAATGGGTTTGTAAATTACATACATACATTGAGAGGGAATTTGGGATAACAACAAACGCAGTTTGTAGTTTTTGAATATAATGAAATGTTTAGTTATCTAATTTGATCAGTAATCGGTACTGAACCTTCCAATTATTTTGTGCACTAGTCAAAAAATAGTGGTGTTTATTCATTTGCATGAAGAAAAAGCTGGTTATATCAATATGACAAACACACACTCCAATTTTGTTTATATGTAATAGATTTAAAGCTGATACCAGCTGTCCACGTGCTGATAGGCGTCCACTTTTACTACATATAGAAAAATATAGCAATGTTTTACCGCGCGTAATGACTTAACAGGTAGTGACTTAACGTAATGACTTAACAGGTAGTGACTTAACGAAGTGATTTCAGCATATGTTTTACGGCGGGAGAATGTTTTTTAGCAGTAGCTGATATAATATGGAAAACACAGGTCACTTTTATTTTAGACAATAACTTTATATTTTAGAAAAATAATGCAATGTTTTACTAATGTGTGGTGCTCACACTTCAGTGATACGCTCACAAAACAAACGAAAAAAGTGTGCCGAATGCAGCGACAGCACACATACACATATTTCGAATGAGCGTACATTTACCTAAACAAAGAGCCTACAACTGTATTCTCTTTGGCGGTACGTTTTTGAGGCACGGGTGGCGTATCTACCTTTATATATACAGAATATCACTGTGTTTTACCGCGTTTCGCGTGACTTAACTAACCAATTTCAAGTTGTTTCACTGCGGGGAATATCTTATTGCGACGACTCATTTGGTGTTGCGGTTGAGTCATCGACTGCAACACCAAGGGTTCCGGTTCAATCCCCGGCAGTACAAACATTTGTGTGCATAAACATGTCTGTTTGGAATGGTCTGGGTGTTTTCTATGTATTCAGAAAAAAATGTATATATATGTATGTTAATCCGTTGTTTAGTGCACAGGCTTCACACTTAACTTGGGGTTAGATGGCGCTGTGTGAATGTCAGTGGATATTTAAAGCTGTTCGCTGTCCAGGTGCTGATGGCGCCGCCTCCAAGGGTATCATCCAAGGACACCAGCACAATGCGCGCGTATATAGTGCCCCGTACGCCAGGAACCCTTCGACACGTCAGCGAGAGGGAACTGGACGACTACAAACGGCTGTGAGAGGAAACAGAGGGAATGTGAGTTTTTTTTTTCGAACTGACTACTGCTGTTGGCCGCAGATGCCTTTACAGCTTCACCGGCAATGGCGAGCGCAGATGCTCTCAGCCTTAAAATTTACACAACGAGCCTGCGCTTTGTATATTTATACAGGGAGAGTTAGAGAAAGAAGGAGAGCGTATATATTGACGTAGACAGAGGGAGTGAAGAAAGATAGGAGAGGGAGGAAAAACATACAGATTTATACAAAACACAGACAAGTTTACATAAGAATAGGGACGTAGAAATATAAGCACAAACACAGAGACAAATTCACAGAAGAATAGAGACACACAAACACAAAAATATTAACACAAACACAAAAATATTAGCACAAATACACAGACACAAACACAGATTTTACACAAAATAGAGACAGAAGCACAGATATACAGTTGACACAAGCACTCAGACTGATTTAAAGCATAGAGACATACAGACATATTGACCAACACACAAACACGCAGACAACACAAGTGCAGACAAATCTACACAAGATATATAGATACAACAAGATAACATACGCACTCAGATTGACTTAAAGCATAGAGACAGACAAACATACATATACGAGCATAGACACACAGACAATTTATACAAGCATAGAGACAGACAAACAGACATATTTTAAACAAGAATACAAACACACGAACACAGACAAATTGACGAAGCATAGAAACACACACATATTGACATCAGCATAGGGGACCACACACAGACATTCATCACAAACACACATACAGACAAGTGAAATATCAATGCTAATAAACTCATCTTATATTCCTCCTCATTCTACGCATGTGTATACTCAGTCCTTTACTGTGCAGTCTGTTCGTTTATGGAATTCTTTACCACTATCGATTCGTAAATCCAAAACCCTTCCTATTTTTTAAAAGTCAGTCAAGGATTATTTCCTGGCTTAGTGGATTATTTCATTGTCCTTTTCTGCCTGTCACTGTTATTTAAGTTGAATAAATCGTAGTATATTATTTTGTATATTATAACGTTTGTATATTTAATATAGATATTTTTTGTTTGCAATATTATACTATGTATGTATGCATTAAAAATTATGCTAATGTGTTTTCCTTTTTTTAGTTGATAGTTACATTGTAGTATTTAAGTAATATATTTAGTTATTTGTATTTCTCTTATTCTGTTTATATGTAGCATACCCCTTCTTTCAATTGTCCTCTTCCATTATAAGTTGGTTGTCTGGAAGAAATTATTTAGTAATAAGGCCGCCAATTGTACTATTTTTCCTGTGCAGAATCTTGTTAAGTGTTTAATTTGTTTTGTGCAGTAAATAATTATCTATCTATCAATCAATCAATCAAGTGACAAATGTATATTGGTGCAGACGACACGGATCTGTGCGAATTGGAGCAAATTAGCGCGGCGCAAATGACATCTGCGCCCTCCGACACCGAGGAGGAGTCTCGAGATGGTACGTACGCTTACATAGACAATAAGTCCGTCTACCACCCCGTTTCAAAAGAAAAATCATCATCAGCTCATTAAACGTCCCCACCGAGGGGCACGAGCCTACCGTATACGTGATTAGGGTATTTTTTTTCGAACTGACTACTGCTGTTGCCGCAGATGGCCTTTACAGCTTCACCGGGCAAGTGGCGAGCGCAGATGGCTCCAGCCTTTATATTTACACAACGAGCCTAAGGGCGTCCCCGAACGGGACTCGAACCTCGGCTTAGGGCGTTGCGGGGGGACACGGTGATTAGGCCTTAGTCGTCCACGCGGGCCCAGTGCGGTGCGGACACTTCACACACAACCTCGAATATCTTCGCAGCGTGCATGAGGTTTCCTCACGATGTTTCCTTCACCGTAAGAGCGTCGGATAACGTACATGTATTTTTGAAAATTCGTAAACACATTGTCCGTGTCGGATTTGAACAGCCCTCCCGGTAGGAAGGCGACAGTCCACACCATTGAGCCACCGATAATGTAGTAGTATGTAATAGGACCATAGAAAATATGTGGATAAGAATACTCGAATTTATGAGCGAAACAACTTTGGGTAAATAAAATAATATATTAAAAGAAGAAAACACGTCTGCCATTTACAATAAGTGAAAGAGAAAAAACACAATCAATTAATAATATTCTTTTTACATATGACAAGGACTGTCATAAAAAAGGTTGCATATTTAACAGTATGTGTTACGGGTACTAGACAACGGATAAACATACTTTTTTTTTTGTAAATACATACACATTATACATAACAAAACACCAATACAAATATAAATTTTCATGCACACAAGAGCTCGTTGGCTCAGTGGTGTGGACTGTCGCCTTCCTACCGGGAGGCTGAGTTCAATCCCGACACGTACCAATGTATTTCGAATTTTCGAAAAAATATGTACTTATCCGACGCTCTTACGGTGAAGGAAAACATCGTGAGGAAACCTTCATGCACGCCTGCAAGAATTCGAAGGTTGTGTGTGAAGTCGTCCAATCCGCACTGGCCCGTGGACGACTAAGGCCTAATCACCCTATACGGGTAGGCTCGTGCCCTCGTGGGGACGTTTAATGAGCTGATGATGATGATGCACACAAATGTTTATACTGCCCGGCAATGATTTAAAGATAGATTCTGATATGTCTCAAAACAATCTAAACAAAGTGTTCGAATGCAGCGACAGCACACATACACATATTCGAATGAGCGTACATTTACCTAAACGAAGAGCCTACAACTGTATTCTCTTTGGCGGTTCGTTTTTGACGAGGTGGCGTATTTACCCCTATATACAATCATTTGCCCGGGGATAAACCCGGAACCTTGGAGTACAGCCGCGTCTCAAACCATTTGCTGACACTAGATGCCAGAGTTGGTAGCTGCTTTGAGTAGAATAAAGTAAATTTTAAGTTTAACGTTTTTAAGCGTTCTGTCTGTCGACTCATTATTAAGTTGTGCATGCCGTGGCAGCCTTTAACTAAGGCAACACTACAGTCATGTATTTATAGATATACGTTTATAATAGGGATGATGACAATTTATTTTCATTTTTTGCTCATGATTTTCCAATTCTAAAAACACAATAATGGACTTTCCAGAAACGCTTCATACAAATGGCTACCTAGTTATGACGTCACGCCTCAGTAATTTGTACGCATAGTTTGTGAATTTTGTACTACAACTATATTAAATGTTGCGTTTATCAAATGGTATAATAGCAAAAGTTGCTTTAAGTTATATGTGTTATCCTTTTGTTCACAATTTTTTGACAATTAATGTACTTTAAAAATGGACTTGCCCACCCATCTTTGAAGAGTAATAAAATTTCATAAACATGAGTTTTGAGCTGAGAGTAAGCACATCGTTATTTTTAACCCAGATTTGTAATAATATAAAATAGTTCTTACGATTCCAGGACCCAGTCATCATGCCTATTGTATGGTGTTTGTTTTGTTGGCTGTCCTTAATAAATTAATTAATTACACGAGTTCGTTCCACCAGCCCCTTTTCACCATCGGGATATAAGACGCAGGCGAGCGTTCCATCCTTACGTGGTAGACATTCCACACATCCGCACAGCCCGCTTGGTGCCTCGTTCCTAATGCGCACCGCAAAGGAATGGAACTCTGCCTCCTTATGTGTTCCCCGATCGTTACAACCTGGCCGTCTTCAAGGCAACAGTGAATAGGCTGTTTCTAGGCAGGCATGATCCATCCTCGGCCGCACCATCACTTACCATCCAGTGAGGTGGTGGTCAAATGTCTGCCTGTAGATGATAAGAAAAATTACATAAGATCGATCAAAGTTGGACGCTCCGACGCTCTTACGGTGAAGGAAAACATCGTGAGGAAACCTTCACGCACGCCTGCGAAGAGATTCGAAGGTTGTGTGTGAAGTCGTCCAATCCGCACTGGGCCCGCGTGGACGACTAAGGCCTAATCACCCTATACGGGTAGGCTCGTGCCCCTCGGTGGGGACGTTTAATGAGCTGATGATGATGATGATCAAAGTTGCGGGTTGAAACTAGTTTATATTACTCGAAATGAGAACATTGTAAACCCCATTTTTTGAAAAGAGTAACTACACGAGTTTCTTGCCGGTATCTTCTCGGTGGATAACAACCTCCCGAACCGGTGGTAGATTCATTAAAAATAACTTCTTGACGATTCAAAAGTGTCATGTAATGATTTATTTGAATAAAACATTTTTGAGTTTGAGTTTTTTATTTTCTGTTACAGAACACCGCGTGTTGAGGATAGAAACCAAACAAGTGCCGGTGAGGAGTCAACCGGAGGTGGTGCTGAGCGATGGTGAGTTACTAGCTGTTTGTATCGACCTGTTAGCATCTAGACTTTAGATAACCCCTGTATATTGGCTCATCGGTGTGGATTGTTGCCATCCGATCTGGAGAGTGCAGGTTCAAATCGCCGCGTACCAATGTGTTTAGAATTTTCAAAATTATATGTACGTTATCCGACGGTTGTACGGTGAAGGAAAACATCGTGAGGAAACCTGCGCACGGCTGCGAAGAGCTACAAAGGCAGTGCGTGTGCGTGTCCGGCCCGCACTGGGCCCGAGGGGAACAATACACACGCCAAGGGGAGGGGACGGCCACTCGGTGGGGGGGACGTTTAATGAGCTGATGATGATGAGGACTCAATTCCCATTACGATATTTAACTCCCTGTAAATTTGTATTCCGAGTGCCCTCCCTACCCGTACGCGGGTGTAGTCGGCCTTAGTCGTCCACGCGGGCCCAGTGCGCGTTGGCCGACTTCACGCACAACCTCTGAATCTCAACGTCGTGCGCAGGTTTCCTCACGATGTTTTCCTTCACCTTATGAGCGTCGGATAACGTACATGTAATTTCGAACATTACGTGGCGGGTTTTGAACCTGCGCCCTCCCGATCGGGAGTCAACAGTCCACACCATTGACCCACCGACGCTCTAATTGAGACCTACTTGAAACTATGTAGTTAGATAAGCATGTATGAATTCTATGTATCTCCCTTAGACGAGTTCCTGAATGCGGAAAGAGCCCACGCGGATCGGACTAAAGGTAAGTTAGGCCGCCCTAGCAACGGCGGATCCAGGGGGAGGGTCATGGGGGTCATGACCCCCCTGAACCCCCCTTAGCTATTTTTAAGTACTATACTAACGTACATTAGCCTTATAAGTTCTTAACTGGCTTACTACTATGTGACACCCTGCTAGCGTCGAACCTGGATCCGCCCTTGCGTTCTTGTTATTAACATTGGTCGACGACCCATTTGGTGTACTGGTTGAGACGTCAGCTGCAACACCAACGGTTCCGGGTTCGATCCCCGGTCAGTACAAACATTTGTGTGCACGAGCATGTCTGTTTGTAATGGTCTGGGTGTTTTCTATATATAGTATGTATTTATTTACAAAAAATATATGTATGTAAGTATGTTTATCTGTTTTTATTAAGATATAAATAATAAACACATGCTTATTGTGTATTTAGTGTAACATGAATATTTAAATATATAAAATTAGTTTTTAATATTTAAAGTAAGAGCGTCGGTGGCTCAGTGGTGTGGACTGTCGCCTTCCTACCGGGAGGGCTGAGGTTCAAATCCCGACACGTACCAATGTATTTTCGAATTTTCGAAAAATATATATGTACATCATCCGACGCTCTTACGGTGAAGGAAAACATCGTGAGGAAACCTTCATGCACGCCTGCGAAGAGATTCGAAGGTTGTGTGTGAAGTCGTCCAATCCGCACTTGGCCCGCGTGGACGACTAAGGCCTAATCACCCTATACGGGTAGGCTCGTGCCCCTCGGTGGGGACGTTTAATGAGCTGATGATGATGATTTAAAGTAAAATATATGGAAATGTATTATTTCATATATTTAATATAACAATAATAATATTGGTCTATAGAATATATAATTTTTTATTTTTTAATTTCTTATTTAATCTTATTTATCGATTATTTACCAAAAAATAGTTATTATGAAATATAATTCTGTTAACGTTTCTTTAATAACCGTTCGGTTGATATATATAAAATTTTGCTATTTAACGGTTGTACCCACCTAAGTCCAGCGATTGATTATAGTTTCTAAGTGTGTATGTGTGTGTGTATAGATAGTATCATACACACACATCGACACTGTCATAGATTGTGTTATCATGTTGATCGCTGGATGATGATAGAGTCGGACGCGCGGGAGTCGAACCCCGCACCCGAGGCCGAGGCGGCGTGGCGTCCCCGCCGAAACCGGCGCGCGCCAACAGAGGTACGGTGTGGCCGGGTTTGGTGCCTGGTCAGGGCTTTTTTGGTGTGGCGTCATTATTTAATGTGGTGTCCATACACTGTTATGGCTTCACGGACTACGGTTGTGCCATATATGGCGTCATGCACTAGGGTTGTGCCATTTATGGCGTCACGGACTAGGGTGGTGCCATATATGGCGTCACGGACTAGGGTTGTGCCATTTATGGCGTCACGGACTAGGGTGGTGCCATATATGGCGTCACGGACTAGGGTGATGCCATTTATGGCATCACGGACTAGGGTGGTNTTATTGTGTATTTAGTGTAACATGAATATTTAAATATATAAATTAGTTTTTTAATAATTTAAAGTAAGAGCGTCGGTGGCTCAGTGGTGTGGACTGTGTCCTTCACCGGGAGGGCTGAGGTTCAAATCCGACCGTAAATGTATTTTCGAATTTTGAAAAATATATGTAAATCATCGACGCTCTTAGGTGAAGGAAAACATCGTGAGGAAACGCTTCATGCACGCCTGCGAAGAGATCGAAGGTTGTGTGTGAAGTCGTCACATCCCCACTTGGGCCCGTGTGGACGACTAAGGCCTAATCTATACGGGTAGGCTGTGCCCCTCGGTGGGGACGTTTAATGAGCTGATGATGATGATTTAAAGTAAAATATATGGAAATGTATTATTTCATATATTTAATATAACATTAATAATATTGGTCTATAGAATATATAATTTTTTATTTTTTAATTTCTTATTTAATCTTATTTATCGAGTATTTACCAAAAAATAGTTATTATGAAATATAATTCTGTTAACGTTTCTTTAATAACCGTTCGGTTGATATATATAAAATTTTGCTATTTAACGGTTGTACCCACCTAAGTCCAGCGATGGATTATTGTTTCTAAGTGTGTATGTGTGTGTGTATAGATAGTATCATACACACACATCGACACTGTCATAGATTGTGTTATCATGTTGATCGCTGGATGATGATAGAGTCGGACGCGCGGGAGTCGAACCCCGCACCCGAGGCCGAGGCGACGGTGGCGTCCCCGCCGAAACCGGCGCGCGCCAACAGAGGTACGGTGTGGCCGGGTTTGGTGCCTGGTCGGGGCTTTTTTGGTGTGGCGTCATTATTTAATGTGGTGTCAATTATGGTGTCCATACACTGTTATGGCTTCACGGACTACGGTTGTGCCATATATGGCGTCATGCACTAGGGCGGTGCCATATATGGCATCACGGACTAGGGTTGTGCCATATATGGCGTCACGGACTAGGGTTGTGCCATTTATGGCATCACGGACTAGGGTGGTGCCATAAACTATTATGGCGTCATAGACTATTGTGGTGGCGTTTTTTTGTGACATCACGGGCTATAATGACGTCATCATTTTGTGTATTGGGTGTCAAGGAATTATGCTATCATGAACTCGAGTGTGTGTGTGTGTGGGTGTCCGGGCTTTTGTGTTGCTAGGATTTGTGGCTTGGGAATAGTGTGACGTCATAATTCATTGTAGTGTCATCTTAGATAAATAATAAACTAACTACATGCACAATCTCACTCCAAAAGTGTCGGCGGCAAAAGTCTGCCCATCGCGTCAGTTGGGCAAAATTTTCATTCGTAATCACGTCGCTCGCTACATGTCATAGTGACATAGTAGTGTGCTCGTGCTTTTGATTTTGTACCCTTTTAATGACGCGTTGAGGTCAAAATTTTAACGAATAATTTTATGTCCTAAATATAACAATAAGTCAACGTATGTGTCAAGCGGCTCCGACATTTTTTGGTTGATATTTCTTCGCGATTATGCATCTAGTTAGTTTATAATTTATCTAAGGATGTATGCCGTCAAACTGTTATGGCGTCTTAGGCCATATATGGTGCCATTTGTGCCATATATGGTGCCATAAATTGTTATGGCGTCATAGACTTATGACGTCACTGATTGTTGTAGTGGCGTCATGTCGTCATAATTTTGTGTTATCACGGGCTATAATAACATCATCATTTTGTGAATTGGGTGTCCAGGAATTATGCTATCAAGAGCTGTTTGAATTTGTGTGCGGAGGTGGCAAAGTTCGGTGCCTGGTCAGGGCTTTTGTGTTGCCAGGGTTTGTGGCTTTGCGAGATGGTGTAGCTTCATAATTTATTAATGTATGGCGTCATATACTGTTATGGCGTTGTGGGCTACTGTTGTGTCATATATGGCGTTACAGGCTAGGGCGGCGTCGTATACGGTGCCATAAATCTTAATGGCGTCAAGTCGTCATAATTTTGTGACATCACGGGCTATAATAACGTCATCATTTTGTGTATTGGGTGTCCAGGAATTATGCTATCATGGGCTGTTTTTGTGTGTATCTGGAAGAGCCGGGTTCAGCGCCTGGTCAGGGTTTTTGTGTTGCTAGGTTTTGTGGCTTCGTGGGGTGGTGAGGCGTCAGACACTTATGACGTCACGGACTACGGTGGCGTCATAAACTGTCATGACGTCATATAATGATGTGGCGTCATAAAATTAAGTCGCTTCAAACAATGTTGTGGCTTCACAAACTTTTGTCCTCATATCTCACACTAAGCTCAAAAAATGTATGTATTTTTGACACGGTGAGTATTCTTGACGCTATATCAGTGTACATGCTTATGTTTGGGTCTTGTCAGTTTTCTTCTCTAAATATTTGGTTATAGTTTTTTTGGGTTTTTGATAAAGGATTACGTATATCATCATCATCATTTCGGGCCACGAGCCTAGAAGATGACGCTTGTAGCGTCAAGGCCGTGTTAGCCCACAGTACTGTTTTATAGAGCGTCGGTGGCTCAAAGGTGTGGACTGTTGCCTTCCTGGCTGAGGTTCAAATCCTGCCACGTACCAATGTGTTAAAGAATTTTCGAAATTACATGTGCGTGTACCGATGCTCTTAAGGTGAAGGTAGACATAGTAAGGAAACCTGCGCACGCCTGCGAAGATATTCAAAGTTTGTGCGGGCACTGGGCCCTGGGCCCGTGTGGACGACTAAGGCCTATATACCCGCGTACGGGTAGGCTCGGGGCTCTCGGTGGCGACGTTTAATCTGCTGATGCTGATGAACCTTACAATAATTTATTACAAAGATTTTGTAACTGGAACACTAAGTGTAAGACCACACTTTTCCGATAAATATTCGTCTATTGTATAGTAACCTTTTTTCATGAGGGTATATTAAATCTTTACTTTAAACTGATGAAAGATTGGTTGTCGATTTAACATTTGTTCAAACCAAGATCCGAACCGGCTATCCGACGATGTGTTCACCGACTCCGGCGTTGTGCAAGTCGTCGTGAGGGAGCGTCAGGTGCCTCAGCGAGTCGTTAGAGGTAATCGGTGTTTCTGGAATGTTACTGCAACTGCTTGTGTGTTGGAGACTGTCGGTGGATCATTGTGAACTGTTGCCTTCCGAGGTGACGCAGGTTCAAATCCCGCCCACCAATGTGTTTTCGAATTTTCTGGAATGTTCTACAGGAACTGCTTTTGTGTTCTGTCGACGATGCAGTGCTTTTTCGGAGGTGCTGGAATATTTTGAATCTCTTCTGAGCTTTCTCCGAAAAGTGAGGCTTGGAAAACTCAAATATACTTTATTTAAATAACGACCCATTTGGTGTTGCGGTTGAGAGGTCGGCCGCAACACTAAGGGTTCCGGGTTCGATCCCCGGGCAGTACAAACATTTGTGTGCATGAACATGTCTGTTTGTAATGGTCTGGATGTTTTCTATGTATAATATGTATGTATTTACAAAAAAAAATGTATACATGTATGTTTATCCGTTGTTTAGTACCCATAATACAGCTTTACGATTAACTTGGGGCTAGATGGCGCTGTGTGATTGTCAGTAAATATTTATTTATTAAATAAATCATTATTGACACTTTTGAATCTTTATAAAAGAAGTTATTTGAAATGATGTCTAGTGTTTTGGATGTGTAGTCGATAAGCGGTGATCGTTGTGTTTTCTGGTATATGCTGGTGATATTTTCTGTTTAAATGTACTATATTGTTCTATAGGGTTTATTCGTAAATGTTTCTTGATCAGTTTCAATGTGTTTTCCTGTGTTTTTGTATATGTTTGTATGGCTCGGCGATGTGTGGGATTTGAACTGAAATCTAATAATATTTTCTGTTATGTTTTTACAAACATTATTGGCTATTTTATTTCACTAGATTGTGGACTTGGTACTGAATCGTCTAGGTAGGTACCACCGCAGTGCCAGATATGGTCCCGGGAAAGACCAGTGTTATGCACATTTGTGTTTCAGGATGAGGGAACTGTAGCTAGTGAAATTACCGGGTATGAGAGACCTAACATCTGTTGTCTCGGGTGACGGGCGCAGTGCGGCATTGATGGAGGATAATAACTGTTTATCAGTTTTTTGTCTTGATCAATGTCGCTCTGTCATGGTAAGGCGTATCACCATAAAAAAAAAAAAGTCGTATCTTTTTGGTTTCTTGATTCTTGGGTAGTTTTTATGTGTTTGTGTATTTTCTTTGTGAAATAGTTAATTGTGTCTGTCTTTATGTTTTTTCTTTCAATTGTTATTCATTCCGTATGACTCGATTTCCATTAGAATTAGAAAATTTTATATCGTTGTTGGCAGCTTAACATTTTGTCGTGTATTTTTTATCGGCTAGTTTTTGTGATTATTTAAGATTCAATGTTTATATGTCCATTGAAATGAAATGAAATGAATTTTATTTAAGTTAGCTCATGTATATTATTTAATCTCGTATTAAATATGGCTTATTTATATGTCTAAAAATAACAAATTTATTTATTTATTTTTATCTATAGTCTATACGGTTCTGTCTATGTATGTACAAATGTATAGAATAAACTCTTCAAGCTTCGACTTGTACTAAAGTGGAGTTATGTTTAACAGTGTTCTTTGCCATATCACTTCTTGACTAAAGATAGAAAAAATATTAGAATCCCTTAAATTGAAAATTTGTGGATAGGCATAAGTCCACTACCAAGATCGTACTAAATTAAAATAGATTCGAATCTTTTGTGTCTGGCGCCTTAAGGCGTCATTGGCGGTCAACATTTGACGACCCATTTGGTGTGATGGTCGAGACGTCGGCTTATACACCAAGGGTTCCGGGTTCGATCCCCGGGCAGTACAAACATTTGTGTGCATGAACATGTCTGTTTGTAATGGTCTGGGTGTTTTCTATGTATAATAAGTAAGTGTTTACAATAAAAAAAATGTATATAAGTATGTTTATCCGTTGTTAAGTATCCATACAGGCTTTACGCTTAACTTGGGCTGTGTGAATGTCAGTGAATATTTATTTATTTAAAGTGTTATCTTTTCACTCCATTATCGCTTACAATATAACCATGCTCGCATGCTCACTAACCCACGCACTTTCCCAGGTAATCCCGAAACTAGAAGCTACCGCGACTCGTCCGCCACCAAACGCGACTACTCACGCAATAGTAAATTCGATACGATACTCAACAAATACCAAACGGCCGATAATCAACCTAAAGTGCATCCGAAATGTAAGGTTAGCTTGCAAAGTCGCTTGCGCGGTACGGAAGTTGACAATGAACTCCGAAATCTTGGTGATGCCAGTTCAAAATCGAGTCTGTGCTCGATACCGTCAATAGAATGGGACGGGCGGTGCCGGTCTGAGTATGCGTTCAGGACTCGCTCGTTGCCACGGCAACGGGCTGGGCAAAACCGTACCCTGTACAGAACTAGGTCTCACAGCGGCTTTATGAACAGCTACGCAAAATACACGGAACCAACACACTACCACTTGCCCAAATGTAATAACTGCGGTGCGAGAAACAACACGTACGCGTGGCTGGTGAAAGATAGGAAATGTGCAGCGAATTATGTTTCCCTAGATAATATACCACTTTGTTTAGACATAATAGAGCCAGATGTCGTCAAAGTTGAAGAAAAAGTTGTTCCCGTATATCAGGTGCAGAAAATCGACGCAGAATTCGTGGAGAGCCAAGAATTCAACGAAGACAATTATCTAGGTGACATCGGTAATAGTTTCACGTCAAATCAAACGGTTATCGAGAAGAAACTGACTGCTGATGATACTGAACAGAAGAATGGAGAAGATGCAGACGGTGAACACAGAGCAGAGGTTGCTCAAGTAATAGACATGATTACAGAAGACGTAAACAACAATACAGTGGAATCTGTAGAAGGTGAATATCACAGTTTTGCAGATGAAATGGACTTTGAGGAAGCGGTATACGAAAGTCCGGTGAAAGAGCTAGTGGAGAAAGACATTCGAGATTATTCGGTGCCAATTGATTTTTATTGTGATGATTATGCGAATAAAGATGACAGTCCGAAGAAGTCACCGATGAAAAGGATTGAAATACCGAAAGTAAATCTGTTGGAACCCATTTTGGAAGAGTCCAAAAGCTCCAATGACGATACTAATAATTCTAATAAAGATAAATCTTTAGTCAATACAAAACTTAATGAACCTCAATTTGTAGACAATGTAAATGATGTATTTGATAGTGCAATATCAGCAATTGAACTGAATAACGAAATAGGAACAAGTGAAGTTAAAGTGACAGTGGAAAAACTAAAAGCAGAGTTTGTTAAACAGGATTATTTAGTTAACGAAGAGGAATCTGATGTAAAACAAATTATTCAGAAAGTGTTTTACCTAATGTTCAAACTGCAATTAATGTGTATGAAGAGGAAGTTGTGACTTTGGAGGAAGGAGTATTGGCAAATGTGCATCATAATGTGATTGAAATACTATCTCACTGTGAGGATGCAACGGTGCAGACCAGAGAGATACCTTCCGCTGCAGACGACAAAGACAGAATTAGCGCGTTCAGTTTTAGCTCAGGCAATATGTCAAGCTTCAATTCGACGGTGGAATTTGAAAAGTACGAAGCCATATCCGATTTGCTAGCGTTGATATTGAATAAAATCGATTATAACTCTACTACAGGCGGTTTCTTTGAAACGATCGAGGAACGCGTTGTCGAAACTAATTTTGATATTAAAAGTAGTGATAGTGAAGTTAAAGTAGACATTATTGAATCAGATAGTGTGGAAATATCTAATAATACAGAACTGTTTTCAATTAAACAGATCATCGACGAGATTGAAACAAACGTGTATAATAATGATACAGTGTCAACGGAAAACAGTGAGAGCGATGTGTGCATAACACAAAAGATTGTAGAAGGTATAATCTATTACATGTTTGACAAAGCGTTTTTTACATGTACTACAAAAAATAGAGTGAAAAGGGAACCGAAAAAGGTTATAACAGTTGTTGATAGTGAGGATATACTCTATACAGCTTTGTCCATGTGGAAACTCGGACAGGATTCGTCTTATGTACTAGCAGACAGCGAAAACACAATAGAAAAGTGTCTAGGTAACGGCAATTCAGATGAAAAAGAACGTTGTTCACAAAACTTTACGGTACATAATACATTAGAAACTGAAACGTATAATGACATCGATATAACATATTTGAATAATAATACAAAGGATTCTGAAGGTGGCATCAGTAAAGAAGATATATATGAGAAGAGCGATGTCAATTCAGACTTAGACACAACATATTTTAGCTCCAACTACGATAGTAATAAGGATGCAAATCTAGATATTACAGAATATGAAACGTATGATTATGTAGAAGACTTAACAGAAGATGATACAAAGTGTACACTAAACGAAACATTTACAGTTAATAGAGATATGAACACGGGATTTCTTGAGGGCTCCGAAATAAGCAGGTGTTCATCGCCTAATAAAGTGAGCGACGTATTTGAATCGTGCGCCGAGTCGCCAATAAAGTGTATTAATGCTGGCGCAAACAGTCTGTACGAGAGAAGAACAATACTAGGCTCCCCGTTTGTCAAAAAAGCATCTTTACTTTCCATGTCTCAGATCGAACACAGTGGAGGTATCAAGTATTGGCTGTCTTTCGATGACAGTTTACAAAGTGTCGAAGAGACAATGCAGAAACGCAGTAGAAAGTACGACGAGAACAAACTGCCTAGTTTTGTCAATATAGACGTACATACAAGGGCAAGTTTCGATGATTACAAACAGAATAAAAGAAACGGTGTCTTGCTAGATAAATACAATGATAGTAAGCAAACGGATAGTTATGAGACTGCGTGCGCTTCGAATACAGATTATAATACTTGCGATTCAATGCTCGATTCGAAATTATCTGAATCGATCGACTCGGACAAAAGGTTGTTGTATGACAGCAGAATCGAGAAGAGTCGCAAGTATTCTAGTTGGCCGCCGATAGACGAGTCATTGTTTTATAGAATCATATCGAAGTTTAGGATGTCGGAGAGTTTCGATCCGAGCGATTTGGAAGCGAGTAAACTCGACAGTACTTACTGAGTATTCGATTCAATTTTATCGGTTGGAATTTGTCGGTTTGTTGAATTATCGGGGTTTTGTAGACGATTAAATTTTGGAAATACCTCTCGTGTTTTGAAATGTAGTATTGCGTGAGTAGTCAAGTTTTATTTTCCAATTTTATTATTTTGTATTTTTTTGTGTGTTTTGTGCATTGTGTATGTGTGATTTTTTAAACTATGTGGTAGTTGATGGGCCAAGTTATTGATTTGTGACAGTCCCAGTGTCATTACTGAATATTGGGTCTTACCAAATATCTTACTTAGTACTTACTGAATATCTTAATCCTTTGCCAGGCTCTGGCTTATTTGAGACTTTATCACTTTGAACTTTATACCTCAGCAATAAAGTCTCAAACCAATATTTTGAGCCTGGCACGCCTGGCTAAGGACTAATCCATAATTTAACTATTTGTATACTGTACATTCGCTAAAGTATTTTAATTTTTTGTTTGTGTTTTATTGTTTTGATTACCTCTCAGGGTCCAAACGTCAAACTACGCTTACTAAGCGTAGCGTCCGTTGCGATTTTTTTGTGCGAATTTTAATCACCTTGCTGCGTTTAAACGTAGATTTATAAATGATTTTGTATCAATACCCCGGCATATGGCTATATTTTTGAAAAGGTCATAAAATTTTAAATAATATGCAGTATTTTGTAGGTTATTCTAATTGCTGAAATTAATATAATAAATGATTTAATCTCAAATTTTTGTAAAAGTTGGTTAGTTTTGCAGAAAAAAGGTTATTAAAAGTTATGGCAGCCTTTAAACACATAAAAAAGGTCTTATAATTTAACCAATTAGTTGTTTTATTGGTTTCCTTATAATACACAGTATATTTATGCATACAAGTCGTCTTAAAAAAATTCTAACGAAGCGCTCCTAAAAGCAAATATATCGTTGGAACATATGAGACTTTAAAGCTCTTTTTGGGTTTAAGTATCGATCTAAGATATGTTTTTAGTGATGGAGTATTATCTTTAAATTGTAAAAAATATTGAATTGTCAATTAGCTGTAAAATGCTTAGATTTCTTAAAAACAGGAATAAATACATAAACAATACTACTGCTAAATTTGATGGCGTAAGGATGAGACCGTTAGATAACTATTAAAATAAGTATTTTTATAAAAAACTACATGAAATATACAACCTATACATATAAAGTACATATTTCTATAGTTTTTAAGTTTTTTTATATTAAATGGTAAACATTGATGAAAATTCGAATCGAACTGAAATTTTAGAACAACAAAGACATGGAGTCGACTTCAGTAGAACATTTTGTTTTTATTTTAAATCGTATTTTAATGAGTGTATTATATTACATTTATGGAGTTTATATATTTTATTTAAGTGTTTATAACATATTAAAACGTACATAATGATTTTTGGTAACGTTTTTTTTGGTACATCTACTTTTAGAAAATGAAACAAGAACAATGTTTATTAAAACGTATATAATTAAAAAATAAAAAAAATTAGAGACCGCGTTTAAGCAATCGTAGCGTAGGACGTCCTCCAGCCCTATGATGGACCGACGACTTGCGAAGTCACTGGTGGGGGATGGACGAGGGAAGCGTAGAAACGGAATATTTGGTGCAAAATGGGGAAACCTATGCCTAGCAGTAAAACTACAGTAGGTAAAATAGAAAAGAGACAATGTCTTGTCTTCTATCTTCTTCTACATCCTCTGAAACAAGATATCTTATTAATTTTTGAATACTTGTAAAAAAGACCGCGTAGTATTACCACTTACTGATTATAACTATGGGAACCCTACGCGGTTATGTAAATAAAAGAATCCGTTGATTATTTAACAAAAGTTTTATATTAGGATTTCCCATATACATTTAATAGTTTAACACTATGCACCAGTACCGAATACATGAATAACGGCCGCAGGCCTACTCGTACTTATTTTAAACTTATACATAAACACTATGCACATTTACTATGATTTCGTAAATCAAAACAAGGTATTGGCAGGAGTGAAAAGGGACGTGCATTCGCCGCGAGATCGTATTGGCACTATGCTCGGTGGCTAAATATTTTATGGGAGCTGCGCCGGCGCTCTGAAATGTGCGAACAAAAGAATGCGATAAGCAAAACGGTCAAGCGCGAATCGTTTTGCTATAGTAGTGCGTGCATCCGTCGTCACTCACCGTATATAAAGTATATATACGTCGTCACACTTATATAAAGTATTAGTATTATTATCTCAGCAGGTACTAAAAATATTATAATGCGACTCCATGATTCCTATGTTTTTAAGGAAATTAATATTTGGCCATTTTGCAGCCAAACGTCAGAGCGTCCCGCAACCGTATGACGGTTGAACAAAACATCGTCTTACTATTTGATGCTACATATTTATTTACAGTACGGAATATTTCTTTTATCATAGAAAACTAGTTTAAGATATTTACTATAAGAAAAATCAAATCTAAATACAAATATTGTTCGTTATTTTGTTATTTACAATGACTTTACAGCAAGTTTGTTGGTGTAGGTTCATGGAGTTATCTAAAAATTTAAAAATAAGATTGTCTGTAGTACAAATATAAAGAAAACATGATTACTTTGTTATTAAAACAACATAAGGTACTCGCCAAAAGCTTCTTTTTTTCAAAAAACACACTCAAACATACAAAATTCACGCCACGAAGTATACTAACGAGAGCAGCATTGGTTTTGTACTACAGTGAAGTTTGAACTGAATTTTAGTTACGAATATCGTAGAACATAAACATGTGTTTGTGTTAGACTAGTGAGTCGTTTCGTTCGCTTCAATATGGTATGCGCTAAACAAAGACTAACATCGTTTTCGCTTTTATTTTAAATATTATTTGCAACAATGTCGCCGCCGCCGTGTGACGGTGGCGGGGCGCTTAACCCGGAATGTAATGGTCGACTGTGGTCGGTCGCCTGACGCTGAAAGGTTATATGTGGAAGGTAGATCNTGGCCCGAGCAGTGTGACATCGGGCATTGTCATGCATCAAGATGAAATTTTCCAATAAAGCCTGATAAGGGACAACTTGATCCAGTAAAACATTTTCAATGTAACGATCACTGGTCAGACCTCTCCCGCCTCCCCCAGGAACGAAAAAAGGTCCGTTTTGCCTTCTAAGGAATTCCAGCCACATATGCAAGATCGCCACATATGCAAACGGTTTTCACAAAGCAGCACTGTGAAAACCGTCACCGGGACGACGGTATACCCGACTCTCCTGTCGCTGCCATGGAGACACTCTCGTCTCATCTGTGAACAGGACTGACTGCATTGCTCTATGCTCCAATCCAAATGTTCTCGAGCAAATGAAGGCGTGCTTGACGATGAGCTGTGGTCAACTTCGGGCCTGTAGCGGGTATTTTTCGGAGTAAGGTTAGCTTCTTTCAACCTTTTCTTCAACTGTTCACTGACTGACAGTTACCCCGCGAAACTTGACGTAGCTCCTGCTGCACATCTACGCCGGTAAGGTGTCGATTTCGGAGAGAGGTCGAGACAAAAACGGTCGTCACGCTCCGAGGTGCACCGGCGTCGGCTGGTATTAGGCCTCGAGTGAAGGCACCAGTCTCTTGAAACCTTCTGTATACTCTCGAGACAGCGACTGACTCATATTCAAACGACGAGCGACTTCTCGCTGGTTCAACCCTTCTTGCAACAGGGCAACGACTTGAGCGGCTTCTTCAGGTGTTGTATCCATAATTTTTCTTCAATGACGGCTTTAATTTGCAGAGATGTGTTCAGGTCAACGTCGTAATGAGCGACTGATAGAAAAAAACGTTACAGGGGGTTTTATAGGGGTTTGTGTCGCGAAGTTGTGAATAGAGCGCAGAGCAGTTTACGGGAGGTTGCGTTCAGTTGCATTCTAAAGTACAAGTGTTTATTTAAATTACTGATATTAATGCTACCATTTGAAAGCCTAATTACTAGGCTTTAATTATGTAATTATATAGAGGTAAATAACGTCATTTTTTAGTTATATCACTTTTTATGCGCACTTGAGGCTTGAGTCGATTTACTTGCACGCGAGTGTATATGGCGCAAAATGGGGGAGACCTATGTCCAGCAGTGGACTGCAATAGGTTGAATAGGAAACAGTGGATAGGCCTTAGTCGTTTACGCGGGCCCAGTACGGTTTGGACGACTTCACACACAACCTTTGGATCTCTTCGCGTGCGCAGGATTCCTCACGTTTTCCTTCACCGTAAGAGCGTCGGAAATTTCGGAATGTACATAACCTTTTTTTATAAAACGATATGTACATTGGACGATGGACCGACGACTTGCGAAAGGTCGCTGGTGGAAGCTGGATGAGAAAAGCGGAGGACCGGGATGTCTGGCGCAAAATGGGAGAGACCTATGTCCAGCAGTGGACTGCAATAGGTTGAAGAGAGAGATATCATTTTGAAAATACGAATAGACATTGGTACGTGATTGGATTTGAACCTGCGTCCTCCCGATCGGAAGGCAACAGTCCACACGAATGAGCCATCGACGCTCTTCCTTTTTTGATAAATATAATATTATTAAAAGCTGTTAACTCACCACAACTCCAGTGATATCGCCGGCTTCGAACTTAGCCACCGCCGTGTCCAAAGCACGGTGCATATCCGCGTTGATACGTTGCGCCACCTGTGTACGACATTATATATATATTACTAGGTGGTAGACTCGGTACTGTGTCGTCTAGGTAGGTACCACCGCAGTGCCAGATATCGTCCATAGGTGGTAGACTCGGTACTGAGTCGTCTAGGTAGGTACCACCGCAGTGCCAGATATCGTCCATAGGTGGTAGACTCGGTACTGAGTCGTCTAGGTAGGTACAACCGCAGTGCCAGATATCGTCCACTAGGTGGTAGACTCGGTACTGAGTCGTCGAGGTAGGTACCACCGCAGTGCCAGATATCGATTCCGGGAAATAAAGGTGTAATGTTTTGGAAAGAGGACACTGTAGCTAGTCAAATCTCGGGTGATAGGCGCAGTGCGGCATTGATGGAGAATAATAACTGTTTATCAGTTGTTGGTCTCCTTCAAGGTCGCTCTGTCATAGTCAGGCGTTTTAACCGTCCGTGAGTAGTGTGTCTGAATATTTTTCTGTATATGTGTGTGTTTGTCTGTGTGTGTGTGGTGTGTGCCTCTTCTCTCTCTCTATCTTATTCTCACTCTCTTTCTCTTACTCTCTTTCTGCCACTCCTTTTCTCTCTTCTTTTCTCTCTCTTTCTAACTCTTTTTTCTCTCTTTCCCTGTGCATGTGTGTCAGTGTGTGTACGCGGGTGTATGTGTGTGCCTTTTTCTGTGTGTCGTGTGTGGTTCTCTCTGTGTGTTCGTCTGTCTTGCAGTACGTGCGTGCGTGCGTGCGTGCGTGCGTGTATGTGTCAGTGCGTGCGTGTGTCAGTACGTGCGTGCGTGTATGTGTCAGTGCGTGCGTGTGTCAGTGCGTGCGTGTGTCAGTGCGTGCGTGTGTCAGTGCGTGCGTGTGTCAGTGCGTGCGTGTGTCAGTGCGTGCGTGTGTCAGTGCGTGCGTGTGTCAGTGCGTGCGTGTGTCAGTGCGTGCGTGTGTCAGTGCGTGCGTGTGTCAGTGCGTGCGTGTGTCAGTGCGTGCGTGTGTCAGTGGTGCGTGTGTCAGTGCGTGCGTGTGTCAGTGCGTGCGTGTGTCAGTGCGTGCTGGTGTCAGTGCGTGCGTGTGTCAGTGCGTGCGTGTGTCAGTGCGTGCGTGTGTCAGTGCGTGCGTGTGTCAGTGCGTGCGTGTGTCAGTGCGTGCGTGTGTCAGTGCGTGCGTGTGTCAGTGCGTGCGTGTGTCAGTGCGTGCGTGTGTCAGTGCGTGCGTGTGTCAGTGCGTGCGTGTGTCAGTGCGTGCGTGTGTCAGCGCGCCCGCACCAGCGCGCACAGGTCCACGTGCCGCCCCAGCAGCGCCACGTGCCGCTGCCGCAGCAGCGACGCGTACCGCCCGGGCATGTGTCAGTGCGTGCGTGTGTCAGTGCGTGCGTGTGTCAGTGCGTGCGTGTGTCAGTGCGTGCGTGTGTCAGTGCGTGCGTGTGTCAGTGCGTGCGTGTGTCAGTGCGTGCGTGTGTCAGTGCGTGCGTGTGTCAGTGCGTGCGTGGGTCAGTGCGTGCGTGTGTCAGCGCGCCCGCACCAGCGCGCACAGGTCCACGTGCCGCCCCAGCAGCGCCACGTGCCGCTGCCGCAGCAGCGACGCGTACCGCCCGGGCATGTGTCAGTGCGTGCGTGTGTCAGTGCGTGCGTGTGTCAGTGCGTGCGTGTGTCAGCGCGCCGCACCAGCGCGCACAGGTCCATGCCCCCCAGCAGCGCCACGTGCCGCTGCCGCAGCAGCGACGCGTACCGCCCGGGCATGTGTCAGTGCGTGCGTGTGTCAGTGCGTGCGTGTGTCAGTGCGTGCGTGTGTCAGTGCGTGCGTGTGTCAGTGCGTGCGTGTGTCAGTGCGTGCGTGTGTCAGCGCGCCCGCACCAGCGCGCACAGGTCCACGTGCCGCCCCAGCAGCGCCACGTGCCGCTGCCGCAGAGCGACGCGTACCGCCCGGGCATGTGTAGTGCGTGCGTGTGTCAGTGCGTGCGTGTGTCAGTGCGTGCGTGTGTCAGTGCTGCGTGTGTCAGTGCGTGCGTGTCAGTGCGTGCGTGTGTCAGCGCGCCCGCACGCGCGCACAGGTCCACGTGGCCGCCCCGCAGCGCCACGTGCCGCTGCCGCGCAGCGACGCGTACCGCCCGGGCATGTGTCAGTGCGTGCGTTGTGTCAGTGCGTGCGTGTGTCAGTGCGTGCGTGTGTCAGTGCGTGCGTGTGTCACGCGCCCGCACCAGCGCACGCCGCACAGGTCCACGTGCCGCCCAGCAGCGCCACGTGCCGCTGCCGCAGCAGCGACGCGTACCGCCCGGGCATGTGTCAGTGCGTGCGTGTGTCAGTGCGTGCGTGTGTCAGCGCGCCCGCACCAGCGCGCACAGGTCCACGTGCCGCCCCAGCAGCGCCACGTGCCGCTGCCGCAGCAGCGACGCGTACCGCCCGGGCATGTGTCAGTGCGTGCGTGTGTCAGTGCGTGCGTGTGTCAGTGCGTGCGTGTGTCAGTGCGTGCGTGTGTCAGCGCGCCCGCACCAGCGCGCACAGGTCCACGTGCCGCCCCAGCGCCACGTGCCGCTGCGCAGCAGCGCGCGTACCGCCCGGCATGTGTCAGTGCGTGCGTGTGTCAGTGCGTGCGTGTGTCAGTGCGTGCGTGTGTCAGTGCGTGCGTGTGTCAGTGCGTGCGTGTGGTCAGTGCTGCGTGTGTCAGTGCGTGCGTGTGTCAGCGCGCCGCACCAGGCGCGCCAGGTCCGTTGCCGCCCACAGCGCCACGTGCCGCTGCGCAGGCAGCGACGCGTACCGCCGGGCATGTGTCAGTGCGTGCGTGTGTCAGTGCGTGCGTGTGTCAGTGCGTGCGTGTGTATGGTGGCGTGCGTGTGTCAGGCGCGCCGCACCAGCGCGCACAGGTCCACGTGCCGCCCAGCAGCGCCACGTGCCGTTCTGCCGCAGCAGCGACGCGTACCGCCCGGGCAGTGTCAGTGCGTGCGTGTGTCAGTGCGTGCGTGTTGTCAGTGCGTGCGTGTGTCAGTGCGTGCGTGTGTCAGTGCGTGCGTGTGTCAGCGCGCCCGCACCAGCGCGCACAGGTCCACGTGCCGCAGCGCCACGTGCCGCTGCCGCAGCAGCGACGCGTACCGCCGGGCATGTGTCAGTGCGTGCGTGTGTCAGCGTGCGTGTGTCAGTGCGTGCGTGAGTCAGTGCGTGCGTGTGTCAGTGCGTGCGTGTGTTCAGCGGCCCGCACCAGCGCGCACAGGTCCACGTGCCGCCCCAGCAGCGCCACGTGCGCTGCCGCAGCAGCGACGCGTACCGCCCGGGCGCCGCGCCCGCGCCCGCGCCCCGCGCCGCGCACTCCGCCCGGTACCGCTTGTCCAGTACCATGCTGCAATCATGAGTACCAGCCTGTTCAATCCACCGAATTGGATATTTGACACCACTAATCGTTGACGGCACTTTTTATGACTGTCAAAAAGGAACGTTTCCATATATTTTGTATGGATTATTGAAACGTGACGTCATTGCACACTAACATCAATTGAATCTAATATTTATTGGTTTCAGTGTATCTAAA
>PQWD01005916.1:0-17392 GCA_019425675.1 Leucinodes orbonalis | reverse complement strand
AAAATATTTATTCTCAAAGTGGGCAGTAGACAAAATAAGTTTGGGAACCACTGTTCCAGGTGAATCGTTTCCTTCCGATCTGGAGGGTGCAGGTTCAAATGCCGCCACGTGACATGTTATTTAAAAATTTCGAAAATAATATTTACTTTTATTCGATGCTGTCCGGTGAAGGAAAACATCGTGAAGAAACTTGCGCTCGCCTAAAAAGGTTCAAGGGTTATGCGTGAAGTCGGCTAATCCGCACTGGGCCCGCGTGGACTACTAAGTCGTATAACTAGTCCTGCCCTATACGGGTGGGCTGGTACCCCTCGGTGGGGACGTATAATGAGCTGAGGATTATGTCCACTTCTGAACGAAGACCTCCCCTAATAATTTCTACGTGAACTGAAGCCTAGCAGTTGACATTTATCTGGTACCTGCCACCTAAACCAGGGGTCATCCGTTCATCTGGTTGGGGTCGGCCTACGCTTCGTTTACGGAACCTTTCCGCCCCAGCGGCCATTAGTTGTACGCACTATGTGCCTTGCTCACAGCTTCAACGCTCATACACAGTGAACATATCAGCTGGAATGATGATGATGAATAATAATAATTCATTTATTTCAGTCAACATCAATTGGACCAATAAAAAATAACAATAAAAGCAATTGTATATATTGTCTAAGACAAGATTATAAATTCATCATCATCATCAGCTCATTAAACGTCCCCACCGAGGGGCACGAGCCTACCCGTATAGGGTGATTAGGCCTTAGTCGTACACGCCGGCCCAGTGCGGATTGGACGACTTCACACACAACCTTCGAATCTCTTCACAGGTGTGCATGAAGGTTTCCTCACGATGTTTTTCTTTACCGTCGGATAACGTACATATATTTTCGAAAATTCGAAAACACATTGTACGTGTCGGGATTTGAACCTCAGCCGTACCGGTAGGAAGGCGACAGTCCACACCATTGAGCCACCGACGCTCTCAAATTTGAAAAATTGAAAATTGTTAATACAATAATCAAAATAATAATATCATTGAAATCTTTAAAATAAAAACAAATCAATTTAAAAATTTGCTGAACGTATTGGATTATGTGTTATTTTAATAAAATATTTAGAGTGGTTACGACACCTGCTTGAAACATGTTTGAAGAATGATCATGACAAACATATCTATAATTTACATATCTTATGTCTTATTTACACGGCGATGTGTATATAAGTAGGTAGGTACGCGACCTTCGCGCAGTTTTCTGTTGAACATGAAGAAAGACAATCGGTGTTGCTGTTTGTGCGTTTCTCCTGGTAATTGTGGGGTTTGCCTGTGTTATAATGTACCTAACATATTATATAATTTATTTACAACACCAAGAATCCACAGTTTCATTTTAAATAAAAAAAGCTTCATTTCTTACGTGGAAAAACCAAGATTTTACGTTAACCAGAAAGGTACTATAAAGCTTACTACTACTTTTTGAATCAGTTCTCGTGTTAAAGAGTTTATGAACATCATTTCCACGTAAGATACAATGAAATAGAAACAAGTATGTTTATCTGTTGTTTGGCACCATAGTTTAAGTATTTAAAGAGCAATTTAAAACCTTTTATTTGTTAAGTAAAGCTTTATATATGTCTCATCATCATCAGCTCATTAAACGTCCCCACCGAGGGGCACGAGCCTACCCGTATAGGGTGATTAGGCCTTAGTCGTCCACGCGGGCCAAGTGCGGATTGGACGACTTCACACACAACCTTCGAATCTCTTCGCAGGCGTGCATGAAGGTTTCCTCACGATGTTTTCCTTCACCGTAAGAGCGAAAATTCGAAAACACATTGGTACGTGTTGGGATTTGAACCTCAGCCGTACCGGTAGGAAGGCGACAGTCCACACCATTGTGCCACCGACGCTCTTATATATGTCTATGGATATTTAATTATGTAGATATGTTGTATGTCTTTAAATAATATCAGTGACGGGGTATTTTGATATCAGAGTATAGCAACACAGTTGACATGCAGATCAGCGCATTAGCGTACAATGTACAAAGAGGTGCGCGCGCGCAGGCGGCCGCTTTGATCCCACCCAAACATCTCTTTAGCATAGTTTTTGTAGCTGACTCTTGAATCGGATCAATGAGAAATCGGCTCTCTTTGTGGCAGTAAGTGATATATACGGATAAGGGCTGTGATGTTTGTTTTTCATGGAATATGTTAAAGCGAGCATTTTTAATCAAAATACAGTTTTTGAAAAGGTTTAACGAACTTCACCTTTTCTGCAGGGCCGAATTAGCCATATACATAGTACCTATATATTATATATTCTGTGCATATAGCAAGAATAGCAAATTCTACGGGCCCCGCGGATGGAGAATGGAGAATAACTGTTTGACAGCAACAAAATAAATAAAAAATAAACAGAGCGTAAATTATATAGCACGTCTTAAGCGTGAATATCTTAGGTTATAGCACAGATTTCCCAATACAAGAGATAGGGCAAGCCGCGTTTAAAGTGCGACAAATGTAAGCTCAACGAGCATACACTGGCTGCCAGTTTACGCTCTGTGAGACGAGTCAAGATGCACGAATATTAGAAGAAATTACCGTTTTTTTCCAAAATGCCATCCTGTGCAATTGTAACATGCCATCATCGCAATGAATCAGTAAATTTACCAAGA
This sequence comes from Leucinodes orbonalis, assembly GCA_019425675.1. Classification (NCBI taxonomy): domain Eukaryota; kingdom Metazoa; phylum Arthropoda; class Insecta; order Lepidoptera; family Crambidae; genus Leucinodes; species Leucinodes orbonalis. Next base: position 14,726 of record PQWD01005916.1, on the reverse strand, counting down.
AATATAATAACTTTTCACAGGTAAGAACCGAAAAGAAATTGCGACACTAGGACTGCCTATAAACTTGGCGGCTTGCCCAGTCTAATTGTATATTCGGATGTCTGTGGGTTATAGGCTTCACTAGGCAAAAATATCAAAACTGTTGTTTCATGGTAAATCCTAAAAATAAGTAGAACTTTTTTAAGTTAATGTTAAATTCAAATCCAATATATACATATAAACTTCAAACTAGTTTATACAACAGATAAAATAAATATATCATAATTATACCCAAAACCACAGACATCCGAATATACAATTAAACTGGACAAGCCGCCAAGTTTATAGGCAGTCCCAGTGTCGCAATTTCTTTTCGGTTCTTACCTGTGACAAGTTATTATATTTCTTGGTAAATTTACTGATTCATTGCGATGATGGCATGTTACAATTGCACAGGATGGCATTTTGGAAAAAAACGGTAATTTCTTCAAATATTTGTGTCTAGACTCTTCTCACAGAGCGTAAACTGGTAGCCAGTGTGTGCTCGTTGAGCTTACATTTGTCGCACTTTAAACGCGGCTTGCCCCATCTCCTGTATTGGGAAATCTGTGCCCAAAACTTACTGAAACAAAAAACAGTGGCCCTTTGATAGGATTTCCCTAAGGCCCCGCGCTGGATTACTCCAGCACTGGTTTTCTGGTACAAAAATGCGAAGTTTTAGAAGATGGCGGCAACACCACAGATATTTCATCATCATCATAACCAGTTTCTAACGTCCCACTTTAGGGCACATCACTACGCGGGCCTATTGTGGAACCATGCTAAGAATGTAGCCGGATTTAACGTTAGCGTCAGAATCGCTGGTGGCCTGTAAGAGCATAATCAAGAATTGCTAGAATTTGCTAGTGTTTCCAAAATAAATGTCTTTAAAACATTTTAATAACATAATACCAGCAAATGGTTGGTAAAAAGAAACAGTTTTGTTTATACTGAATACAATGATAACTTTCTTATAATATTTTGAAAAGTATGATTAGTTACCTCAATTAATTTACTGTGATTGCGTCTCTATCAGAACCCAGATTTCGTAGAACCCTCGTCTGAACGTCGATGCAGCTTTTAGTTACGCTATTGCGCGCTAGATGGCGCTACTTGTAGCGTTTCGAGACAAGACAAACTAAGAAAAAGTTATAAATTTAATTATCTATCTGCAGCACGTTTTCATCATACATCCTAAGAGTTTATCTTCATAATTTTAGAAAATAATATGATTTTTTCTAAATCTTTTGTTTAATACGAGTTCCTAAGTCAGTATTCTTTTTTGTACTGACTTTCTCCAAAACTTGATAAATAAGTCCCTTTTTTTGCTATAGGGGGCAAACAAGTAAACGGCTCATCTGATGGTAAATGACACCGCCGTCCATGTATATATGCAATACCAGAGGGCACTGAAATGCGTTGACGGCCCTTTAAATAGGAATATTCCGTCGAAAGGTATAGGTCAAATATCTCCAGCCCATCTCCACCAAGAAATCTTCCAGTACCTTGACCTCATACAAGACGTCTCCGAGGGATTTTAACGAGTGCCTCGCCTGGTATTCGGGCACTTCACTGCACTCAAGCAGGTCATGGGCCGTTGTTTCCTCATCCCTCATCAGAGGCGGGGGCGACGTGGCTACCGTCTCCGGCCTCGAGGGCCAAGGGTAGTAGGGGGTAGACTCGATACTTAGTCGTCTAGGTAGGTAGGTACCACCGTAGTGCCAGATATCATCCCGTCAAATAATGGTGCTTTGATTTTATATCATGCTTACTTATATAGATTTTTTTAATAATTTGAAGAATAACTAATGTGTTCTTCCCGATTTTTTTCTGTAAACATTTCACATTCATAATCAGGGTTTTCTTGGATCCAAACTTGACGAAAGTGAAAAAAGATTTCGTATTAATTATGACAAGAAGCGAACGGTAGATAAATCAGAGTGCTTCATATATCAATGAGGGATATGTGTCGATATTCCTATATTTAATGTGTGCGACAGGGGTCGCAAACCGTTGTCTTTGTTGATATTAGAAATAATATTTATTATTATAACAGTCATTAGCACCCACCAATTTTGGATTGGGCTTGCGTTGGTAGACGCTGCCTAGGAAGGCCTATGCCCCGTAGTGGGCATAGGCTGACGATGTTATGTAATATATTATTTTTTGCTTGTGTTAATCGAATCGATGCACTTATATAAAGATATAAAAGCCCATTATTAATAAAAGTATTAATGATGGGCTTGCTCTCGAGCACTGACGATCCTAGTGGAAGAGACGTGTTCTAAGATAGAGCTTGCCCTGAAAAAGTTCGCTCGTTTTTTTAATGCTACAGGGTTGTATGTGCCCGGAAACAGACGCAGGCAGATCATTCCATTCATTTGCAGTACACAATATAATGAAAGCAGACGCGAAACGCTTGGTCAGAATACAGGGAACTTCAACTACAAACGGATGAAATTTTGCAGTACATCTTGATGACCTGTGGTTTAGAGGGACACGATGGGGTCTGCACATGGAATTCAGAAGAACACTCACCAAAGTAGAGCCTGTAAAAACCGACAAACATGTGACTTTACTTATCTCCGATAACTTCCGTCATCTTAATTTCCTTCAACACTGCTTCTGTCATGGTCAGGTGTATCACTTACCACCAGGTATTCTAGGCGGTAGACTCAATACTGAGTCGACGCGGTAGCGCCAGATCGTCCTGTGAAATAGGAGTGCTACGCACTTTTTGTGTTTCGGGATGAGGGCACTGTAGCTAGTAAAATTACCGGGTATAAGAGACCTCTGTTGTCTCGGGTGATGGGCACAGTGCGGCATTGACGGAGAATAATAACTGTTTATCAATTGTTGGTCTCCTTAAATGCCTCTCTGTCCTGGTCAGGCGTATCACTTATCACCAGGTGAGCGTAAAATCACTTATGATATAAACATTTTTTTTATTGAACTGACTTTTCAAGTTTTATTTCTCAAAGACACACAAGTAGCAGTGCTCTAGTCAGAGAAATAGGTATTAACGTATGTAAAGTGAAAGCGTACGAATATTCATGAAGTTGCACCCGCTTGCCAATTCATGACATGACCAGGGCCCCGATTACGACAATTTTTAAATTCGCTAATATGACCGTTATTGTGTCTTAATCCGGTAGTTGACACCACTTATCGTTGACGTGCTTTTTATGAACTGTAAAGAGGTACGTTTCCATATATTTTGTATGAGATTACTGATATGTGACGTCATTGCTCACTATAATCAATTGGCCTTATATTTATTGGTTTCAGTGTATTGAAAACACAATATTGCAAATAAACAAAAGTAAAAGTATACACGAGGCGGGGACGACCCAGAAGGACTTACCTTGGTCAAGTCCTTAATAAGTCCCAAGCAAAAGGAATAAAAGAGGTTGTATGAAAGATTGTTGGATGTGAATGAAAGTAGGGATGTATGCCAGGACCACGCAAAGTGACGTTCCATCATCTCTGCCGACCCCTCTGGGTTCAAGGCGTGAGCTTCATTTATTTATAAACAAAAGTGATCAATGAAACCACATATACAATAAGGTGCCATTTTATAAAAATGGTGCGGATGGTGGAAACTACCAGATAGTAAAATTTTGCACTCATTCGTTATGTTTAATGGTAGGATTATAATTGGTAGCACCATAAGAAAATGTATTACCTTAAACATTTAAGTTGTACCGGAATTCCAAATTTATATTTGGATTTAAAAGTGTTGTTATGTCAAGTAACTTAGTAGAATTGAGACTCAGTTTTTCAAGCGAATACGCGATTGGTTGACGAGCCCTGGCCGAGACAGTGCGAGCCAACCTAGCTCGTGACCCCACCCCTCTTTCGGCAGCAGATCTAGACTAGTCTAGCCTATACCTACGTAGCTGCCCTAATGTATTTCTGATTGCGCAGACTCGCACGGAGTTAGACAGTCCGCTGTTAGGATGGGGTAAATGTTAGTTTAAAAGTTATGCGAATGGATTTTTGATTTTATCAATTTCAAAATATCATTAACTTAGGCCAACCATAAGATGGACAGATGACCTGAGAATAGTTCTGCCGCCCGCTAGCTAAAACGGCGTTAACAGACGAGCACAATTTTAATTTATTAATAATTTAATTTTTACGGCGCCCAATCGGTCGTCCCAGATATCGCTGGTGGGATATGGTGGAGGCTGATCTGCGTGAGCTCAGGATTGAAAACTGGGCAGAGGTTGCGCAGGATAGAGACCGATGGAAGTCTCTGGTTCCGGAAACCAAGACTCACTTTGGGTCGTTGAGCCATTAAAGTTAGTTTATAATTTGAGCACGATTGTACCTACAAACTATTAGTAAATATTTTTTTACAAACAAAATCCTTTATTAATGGTGATATAACGGTACTTAATGTCAAAATAACAATTTATACTTTTACTCAAATATATTACACCCTAAACACTTTTAATAAATTGTTAATACTTAAAAATATAATTAAAAGAAGTCCCTTTCGGCAAGGTTCCGAAAATACTGGCAGCGTTACCCCTTTGGATTTTCATTTCATTTCATCGACTAACTATTAATGGCGGTAAATATTATAAGATGCCTTAAAATATCCGAAGTGGCTTTCCATTAAACAGGAGTTCTCAGTTGCATATAGACAATGTTTTTCTTATTTATGTTACGAAGTGAGCAGGACGTTCCGGACGCTCACCTATGGTAAGTGATACGCCTGACCATGACAGATGGCATTGAAAGAGACCACATAACTAATAGGCATTTATTATTCTCCGTCAATGCCGCACTGCACCCGAGACAACAGATGTTAGGTTTCTCATACCCGGTAATTTCACTAGCTACAGTGTCCTCATACCGAAACACAAAAGTGCATAGCACTCCTGTTTCACGGAACGATATCTGGCACTGCGGTGGTGCCTACCTAGACGACTCAGTATCGAGTCTACCACCCATTTGAACATAACAAGATAGGAGAACATTTCAAATAAATCTAATTAATATCCGAAACAAGCGCTGACTAACCGAATCCGAATGGAGCAGACAAAAATGTAATATAAGGGCAACGCGGCAACGTCGCGTCCTGAAACTAAAGTTAAATTTGCGAGTGATAGATACTCGGGGCGCTCTCGGAATGTAATTTTCACACGCTCAGGCGACGTCGGGGTTGGGGGGGCGACCCCCCTGAGTTAGGCCTGGAGCCATGGTTCCAGCTTGATGTAGATGACATAGGATTCGAAATCGACTTAAATTTACAACATAGTAAAATGTTGACTGCAGTGGCAAAATGAGACAAAATTTATTTATTTCAATTACATATAAACTTCACACAGGCCCAATGGGTTAATGCATAAATAGTAAATGTCATTTATTCCTTAAAATTTAAATAAATAAATAATTTTGCAAATTTGATGTATAATGAAAAAGATCGATGGGTGACACCAAAGTGGCGAAATATGCCGCGGCTCCGGATGGTGTCGAATGGGGCACGTTGCGCTACAATTCCTAGCGGTCACCTTTCAGTGGTCTTGGTAGCCTTACATATTTTTGGGACTACCTTCCAGTTGTGTGAAGGCAAGGCAATTGCTGACCGTCAATGTGGAGTTAGTCTAGTCCGGTTTTCTTTGTGTTTTTTTCTGAATAAGGTCAGGACCTGGTTCGCAGAGACAAACACTTCTTTGGTTTTTCAAAGACCAAAAGCCAAAGGTGCCCGGAGACAAGCAGTTCGAATCGCCAACGATCCAATTATTTCTGATAGGCTCGATCATAAGGGTTTCCGTACAGGTGTGGCCGCATTTTGCATGATTTGTCGCGAAATAATGTAGAGATCAAGGAGTGTTAATTTTATTAAATGAAATATTCGCTACACAATCAAAATAGCAATTACAGTTTTTATTATTTAAAGAAATTATTGATACCTAACCAAAGTTTGTTTTAACCATTCCTCTAATAAGTTGAAGTTTATTTTATTAATGTCAATAGTAAAATAAATCAATCAATATATTTAATAATATTTCAGAGGGAACTGGGTCTTTTGCGTGCCAGTTTCCCCCGATTTTGAATTCAGGGGAAAATGGGGTTAAATAACCTATTTTTCCCCGATCAGGGACCAAACCAAACCATTCCGGGTAAACTGGGAATAGACCAATTTTCTCATGGGAAGACGGCAGATGTTGACCATCTGTCCCCAGGTCTACTCTCGGATGCCGGAACAGCACCAATGATTGCGAGAGAATGTCTCGATGAGGCACGGGTGATGACGGTTCGGAACTAGCTGCTTTGTATTTACTTTATGTAATACATAATGTATTCTTATTATTTACTTACTTGTAGTCTAAATAAAAAATATAGTCATTATCGTCAATTATAGTAGTTTAAATAACCATTGGTTTGAATCTAACTAAGAAAACTACGGCAAGATTATTTTTGTTTTGAATATATTTAAACTTTTTAGATAAGTTTCCAAAATTTGTATTACTGGGTATGAGAGACCTAACATCTGTTGTCTCAGGTCACGGGTGTGCGGCACTAAGGGATAATAATAACTGTCTCGTAGTTGTTGGTCTTCTTAATCCATAGTCATGGTCAGGCGTATCACTTACCATCAGGTGATCGTTCTGACCGTTCTGTACACTTATTATCATAAAAATTGTTTCGTAGTCTATCATTGAGTTTATGATTTCTAGGTACGTCTAGTCTAGGATACAGGTAAACAAAATAAGGACTATTTTAAAATATTGAGCCTCAGTAAATTCCGACTCAAACTTGACCATTTTTTTTGGCTATTAATTCACCAAAACCCCAACGAATACCAGGCAATCATAAATCACTAGACGTCGATATCTTTCAATAATCCAATCAAAGCGGGTCCCTATCCGAACTAATGTTATTGTCAAACCGAGCAGCCATTATCCGCGAGGAGCGAACATCTGAATGTCCAGTCACGTATCCAGAAGCGAGATGGACATACATTTATCCAGTACGTTGGGGAAGGACGGAAGTAATGATGTAAACAATCCGTTGCGAGACGTGTACAGAATGTCGTATGTGCCATCTAATGTTTTACGATATTGAGCTTTATGTGCAGTACGCAAACGTTCGAAAATATATTTGGTCTACGAGCAAAAATTCAAAAACCGAATTCGACTAATCTTGTGTTAACTGCCATTCGTTGAATTGTCGATTTTATTGTCTTATTTTTAAGGTTTGGAGTAGGATGCTAGTGCAACGCTCTTACGGTGAAAGACGTCGTTTTCATTAGTCAAGTGAAAGTGAAGTGGCGACATCTATCTTGTGTTTCTTATATTGACATGGCCGTCAGAGTTGGAATCGGAATGAGGTAATAAAGAAATTGCAGACCCTTTTACGTAGGTTTTTAACATTGCCGATGTAGTCTGTAATGAATTCAGCTTAATTGAATAATCTCTTCAAAAACGCCGCCTGCTTGTGATTCTGTTTCGGCGGATTGAGCGAGGTATCCGGCTCGAAAGACCAGTGGTTTATTAAAGGAAGTCTAAAGTTGGAAAAAGATGTTTCAATTCGAATAAATTGTGTCGGAACTGGGTATAAATATTTTTATTTGAAATCTAGATAGAAAACTCGATGGTAGACTCGGTATTTAGTCGTCTAGGTAGGTACCACCGCAGTGTCAGATATCATATCGTAAAAAAAGAGTGTTTTGCACTTCCGTGTTTTGGGATGAGGGCACTGTAGCTAGTGAAATTACCGGGTATAAGAGACCTAACATCTGTTGTCTCGGGTGACGGGCGCAGGGAACTGTTGACGGAAAATTATGACTACCTACACATAGTACAGTGCTCTTTGATACTTTTCATCATCATCAGCCTTAGATGAACAATAAACTAAATAGATGCACAATTCCGAAGAAATCATCATCATCATCAGCTCATTAAACGTCCCCACCGAGGGGCACGAGCCTACCCGTATAGGGTGATTAGGCCTTAGTCGTCCACGCGGGCCCAGTGCGGGTTGGCCGACTTCACGCACAACCTTTTGAATCTCTTCATGCGCATGAAGGTTTCCTCACGATGTTTTCCTTCACCGTAAGAGCGTCGGATAACGTACATATAATGTGTTTTCGAAAATTCGAAAACACATTGGTACGTGGCGGGATTTGAACCTCAGCCCTCCCGGTAGAAGGCAACACTCACACCATTGAGCCACCGACGCTGCTACCCTCCGAAGAAATATCACCCAAAAAATGTCCGAGCCGCTTGACACATACGTTGACTTATAAAATTATATTCATGAAATATATTCATTAAAATTTTGGATTTAAGGCATCATTGAAAGCGTACAAAAGCACGAGCATACTACTATGTCACTATGGCATGTAGCGAGCGATGTGATATGAATGAAAATTTTGCCCAACTGACGCGATGGGCAAAATTTTGCCGCCGACACTTTCTGAGTGAGATAGTTGCATCTATGTAGTTAGTTTGTTGTTTATCTGAGTTAGCCACAGACATCCGAATATACAATTAGACTGGACAAGCCGCCAAGTTTATACGCAGTCCCAGTGTCGCAATTTCTTTTCGGTTCTTACCTGTGAAAAGTTATTATATTTATTGGTAAAATTACTAATTCATTGCGATGATGGCATGTTAGAATTGCACAGGATGGCATTTTGGGAAAAAACGGTAATTTTTCTAATATTCGTGCGTCTTGACTCGTCTCACAGAGCGTAAACTGGCAGCAAGTGTATGCTCGTTGAGCTTACATTTGTCGCACTTCAAAACGCGGCTTGCCCCATCTCCTGTATTGGGAAATCTGTGGAGTTAGCAGTGTCCAGTTAACACCCTCCTGTTGCCCTAGTACACCAAAATAGGATACCAGGAACGCATACTTTCACTGGAGTTTAAAATACGCACAGGACATCCGACATAGATTAGATGCGATAACAGATCTTACGACGCAGGTGTTAAGGTCGCTTTTCACGGACTGTTGTAGGTTTTGTAAACTGCCACTATTGTGGTCGCACGGACGAGATTTTTCAGTTGTTAGCGAAGAGCGATCGCATCAGAGGACAGTCAGCAATAAAATGTTTAAGTTAATTTTAGTATGGATTTTATTGTAGCAGTGGCGTGCACAGAGATTATGAGTAGGGTATGCAAAGTGAGTGACAAAAACAATATATAATTATTTTTTTGTCAAATTGAGTGTTGTTGATGACAACAGATCGCCTATGGTACTCAATACTCAATTGTTTATTGCTCTATAAATGTAGGTACAGTGGTTTGGTGGACCAAAACATTTTAGACCCTGTTATAAGGGCGCTGCAATTTTGAGAAGGACGCTTTTCCTTAAGAACAATTCAGTAGTTTAACAAATGTAATTAACAATAAATATTTATAAAAACATGATTTTATAGATATAATGTTCTTAAAATCTTATCACAAAAAGTAACAATGCTAAAAAAACAAAAATAATAAACGTTTGCAATAAACTTGAAAAGTACAAAATAACCATATATTTTAATGTCTTTAAGTTTATAAGGAACACTGAATAACGAATTTTTCCTTACTGTACTGTATTGTACTTATTACTTCAAATCTGTAGACTTATCTGTAAACTTATTACTTCATCAAGGAAAATGGGCAATTAAGTGGGAATTATTTAGTATGTTGGCGATTTTCCGGGTTGTCTGGACGCACAGGGTATGCACTGCTTATTTGCATATATGGAGTGCACGCCACTGAACTGTAGGTAATATTATAAAATGGGTTTGGGTTGAATCTGGTGTAATGGTTGAAACGTCGGCTATTACACTGAGGGTTCAGGGTTCGATCCCCGGGCTGTACAAACATCTGTGTGCATGAACATGTCTGTTTGTAATGGTCTGGGTGTTTTCTATGTATAATATGTATGTATTTACACAAAAATATATATAAGTATGTTTATCCGTTGTTTAGTATCCATATAACAGGCTCCATATAAGAGCGTCGGTGGCTCAGTGGTGTGGACTGTCGCCTTCCTACCGGGAGGGCTGAGGTTCAAATCCCGACACGTACCAATGTATTTTCGAATTTTCGAAAATATATGTACGTTATCCGACGCTCTTACGGTGAAGGAAAACATCGTGAGGAAACCTTCATGCACGCCTGCGAAGAGATTCGAAGGTTGTGTGTGAAGTCGTCCAATCCGCACTGGGCTCGCGTGGACGACTAAGGCCTAATCATCCTATACGGGTAGGCTCGTGCCCCTCGGTGGGGACGTTCAATGAGATGATGATGATGATGATGATAACAGGCTGACGCTTAGTTTGGGGCTAGATGGCGCTGCGTGAATGTCAGTAGATATTTATTTATTTATATTTTGCTCACGGTACCCAGGCGTTTGTCGCGCGACGTTGCGGCAACGACACGCGACCGATGTGCGGCCGCGAGGCCTATTATTTACACTTCAGACCCAATTCAGGTGACCTATGGCCGCAGGATGGAATAGACACTAGCCATCTAGTTTTCGGTGGCTCAGTGGTGTGGACTGTTGCCTTCCTACCGGGAGGGCGCAGGTCCAATTCCCGCCTCATACCATTTTGATTTAGAATTTTAAAAATTATATATATGTTATCCGACGCTCTATGGTAAAGGAAAACGTCGTGAGGAAACCTGCGCACGCCTGCGAACCGATTCAAAGGTTGTGCTTGAAGTCATCCAACCCGCACTGGGCCCGCATGGACGACTAAGGCCCTAATCACCCTATACTCGTGCCCTCAGTGGGGACGTGTAATGAGCTGCTGACACCGCCGCCCATGTACATTTGGGATACCAGAGGGCTTTGAAATGCGTTGCCGGCCCTTTGAAAGGACGCTAGGTAGTATCGCTCTGGAAATACCTCCGGCGGCAGCTGATTCCATAATTTTGTCGTCCATTGTAAGAAATTTTGACAAAACCGTACTGCACTTCCATAATTTCCTGTTCTAAAGGATTTCGATAATTAATTTGTAAAGGGCCGATACAGTGTTGCCACCTGAGTTTTAGAAAAAGGGCTTTTTGAGAGGTAAAAAAGGGCTAGAAAGGCTCGAATGAGCGTCAAAAGATTTTCTGTTCTAAAAATGCTGAAATTATCATCTCATGAAGCCGTTATTTCAAGACAGTGAAAATGAGCTAGATTGCTCTTTTCGGGCTAAATCGTTAAAAAAGGAGTTCACCTATACTAAAAAGTGCTAAATCTAGCTACAAAAGGGCTGAGGTGGCAACACTGGGTCGATGTTTTTTTGCTAAAGCCTACAAGAGGTTCCAGATGGAAGGCCAAACATATGGCCAACAAAGTGTGGTCGCGATCGCGTCATTCCGCATAAGTTACATTACAACGCGGCCCATAATTACTCGGCCGTTTGAATTGTAGGCACTGGACGTTTGTTAGTTTGACCCGTTCCATTAATTGCGCGTGGCACGCGGCCGGAAGTGGACAAATGTGGACATGCATTATGACTCCGAAATCCGCACAATAACAGTAACTCGGCGAAAACGGAAATTTCCTCGCGAAAAATCGTTAAAATGGCGGACAGTCCGGCGGCTATCAAACCAGTTATTTGGTCCATTTAACTTGAAATAGTTGGCCGGGCGTTATCCGAGCGATTCCCGACTTTATTTGGTGCGCGGTAGGCGCGACGTACCAGGCGAGCAGAGCGCGAGGGAGGTTTTAAAATACGATTTATGGCAGCGTCAGCGGTTTAAAGGCCGGCTCACGCTGCGCCCTGTTCTCCTGGTAGGCGCAGCGGGGGCCCGCTGGCCGGTCGCGGCTTCGATGCCCGGTTTAATGTGAGGCCGCCTGATATTTTCTAACATTTATTGTTGATTTACGCAGATAGCGTCGGAGGCGGTTCGCCATTTCGCATGATGTAGTGTTCAATTTAAAGAGTTGTTAATAATTGATAGCAAATTAGTCGCTAATAGTTTTACTCGATATAGGCCGGTTCGCTCCGTGGGCGATACAATGTCGGTTGCTACCTCGCAATCGAGTCATTAAACCCATTTGCTGATTGTTATTGTTTTTCATCTCCTTGACTTGTACACTGCATAGTTTTAGGGCCGATGGCAAATACTAGGCTGAAACATTGTTTCTACGAGTCAGGTCGTAGAGAGCTGTCCATTTAGTTTATATTGTAATTTTGTAGTCATTTTTAGGGCTCCGTAGCCAAATGGCAAAAAACGGAACCCTTATAGATTCGTCAAGTCTGTCTGTCCGTCCGTCCGAATAATACAACCTCTTTTTTCTCCGAAACTATAAGCACTACACTATTCAAACTTTGTGAGTATGAATTTTGTAAACCGCTATTAGGTTTTGACAAGAAACTCGAAAAAATAATAATATATATTTTGGGATTCCCATACATTGAACTTAAACTCAAAAATTGTTTTTTCATCGAACCCCCGTGTGGGTATCAATGTGTAGAGGGTCAAAAAATGATATCGAGGTTTCTAACATATTTTTTTTATAATTGAATAGTTTGCGCGAAAGACACTACCAAAGTTGAAAAATAATAGTTTCTGATGAGTAGTTTTTTTATACGTCAAAAACGGTGAACCACTATTTTTCATATTAAAGCTGTAGTAGGTGCCTAAGTAAATAAAAATTACATTATTTTATGTTACTTGCTCCGGAACCTCCACGGGCGATTCCGACTCGCGCTTGGCCAATTTTTTTATTTTTAAATGGCAGTAGTAGTTTGTGATTGCTCGTTTTAATCTGTGAAAAAAGCTGGTTGTATTATTTTTAGCAATCGCGAACCTTACGTCGGTGGCTTGTGGATTGTTGCTCCCCGATCTGAAAGGCGCGGGTTCAAATCCCGCCACCTACTAGTGTCTTCGAATTTTGGAATTATAAGTACATTGTCCGATGCTCTAACGGTGAAGGAAAGCATCGTGAGGAAACCTGCGCACGCCTATGAAGGGATTCAAAGGTTGTGCGTGTATTCGGCCAATCTGCACTGGGGCCTGGAGTACTAAGGCCTATACACCCTATACGGGTAGGCTCGTGACCCTCGGTGGGGAAGTTTAATGAGCTGATGATGACCCTTATCAAATCTAGTACCTAAGCCGTTCTTTACAGTCGACTAAGGACTAAGGGCCTACTCCATCAAAGTAAAGCGTTTCTATTTATTTATATATCTCCCTGTTTACCAGGATCCATATAATCTTTTAACCATAATAAATTATGCATTTAATTTATTACCAACAAATGCAATCAAGCTAAGTAAACTTACATTAATTCTCATCTTGAATGGCTTAAAATTGGAATCAATTGTAAATCCTATGGCGTAATTACCGCGTGGTTGTCCATTATTCAGTTAATTACGGGGTCGGTGGGGGAAAGGGGGGGTCGCCGACTTGCTTATTGTTTCACGGGTACATTACAGGTGTTTTTGATAATGGAGCGATAGCAGAAAAAGGGAGAGACAGACGTTTACATGGCGCCATCTTGATTTAAATTAAACATGATTAAATTGGATCCACTGAGCCATACAAATAGACAATATTTCCATGCACACAAATGCTTGTACTGGCCGGGAACAAACCTGTACCGATGATGTGAAAGCCGACATCTTTAAGCATTGCACCACATGGGTCGCCTCTGCTGGTGAAGTGTCTATGACACTAAAATTTAAACAATAGCAAGACTCATTTTCACTAATTAATTTTATTTTTAAAAGACTTACAGCTATTTTTTCGAAAATAGTTTTAACAAAATCTTATAATCATCCATCCAAGCAAACTTCCTTGGATGTTGCCAGTATGATGCATAAATATAGAAAAAAAAAATTATAACTTAAATATTTTGTTTAAATTGGTTTCTAATTGGCTGCGGACGCTCCAGCCGTCCTCTGCCGCCCTGGTGTCTGTTTGTTTCCGCGTAAAACTTTAATTAACCAATAAACATGTCCGCCGGTGGCCCGTCTTAAATTAGGACCCCGTGGAAATTGCGAAACGCCCTCAGGACACCTTCGACACGGTCATGCTGCCCTGGTACCTTTGAAGATATTTGATTAACTTTCAATTAATGAAATCAGTAGAAGTGGTGGAAGCAATACTTTTGTTACCTACTATCTCAGAACACAAAGATTTTTTCTGTATTCTGAGCCTACTATATGGTCATGCAACCCTGGTACTTGTGAGAAAGATATTGCGTTCTAGAATAATCAGCTAGCCTGAGTTTCACGGCAGGCCCTAGGCTGCATTGTTATGGAAAGATTTATTATCTGTACAGGCTTTACGCGGATTGGTGGATGTTTAGATACACAGTAAACTCACTAGATGCAAAATTTTACTCAAAAAGTGTCCGTGGAAAGAATCTGTCCATCGCGTCAGTTTGCCAGACATTTCATTCATAATCATGTCGCTCGCTACATGTCATAATGACGTAGTAGTGTGTTCGTGATTTTGATTTTGTACTCTTTCTATGACTCGTTAAGGTCAAAATTTAAATAAATAATTTTACGTTTTAAATATAGAACTAAACGAATGTGTTAGTTGTGTGTGAAGTCGTCCAACCCGCACTGGGCCCGCGTGGACGACTAAGGCCAAATCACCTTATACGGGTAGGCTCGTGCCCCCGGTGGGGACGTTTAATGAGTTGATGATGATGATGATGTATGTGTACTGCGGCTCGGGCATTTTTTTTTTTTTTTGGTTGAAATTAATTCGTGGTTGCGCATCAAGTTAGTGTATTGTGATTAGATG
>PQWD01005915.1:0-35807 GCA_019425675.1 Leucinodes orbonalis | reverse complement strand
ACAGACACGATACTAAAACGTACCGGCAGGTTACAAGGTCTTGAACCTTGTAACCTACCGGCAATAGGCTAATCACGATCAGTGAACTTGCCCATCGATTTATAGCATCCTGGGCTTCTAGCCGGTATCGGGCAAATCCATCCCACAAGTGTGAATAGTATTCGATACAAAATCGGTCCTGCCCTACATACAAATCACACAGCTGTTTGGGTGAAAAGTATCTGCGGTCTTTGGAATGTATACCAAGCTTCCTCGAAGCAATCTTGGCCCTGGATTCTATGTAACCTCCACAGTTGAGTTTCGACAAAGGTCTGTACTAAGGTGGTAAGTTTTTAAGAGATCTTTACAGGTGCATTACGGATAGTGGGAGCCAAGTTAAACAGGCTCCTCTTAGCTGAGAACAGACACACGCCTGGGTCTTCGATTCATTAAACCTAACGAAACTGCATCGCCCCAATCGGCCATGTCCTGTAGGGTTAATTCGATCGAAGGACCATTGCCGGGCACCGATTTAGCTGAGGACGCACTTGCACTGTTAGGTGCAATTTACTTTTATGATACGTCGGCATTTTTGTATACAGACAGACAAAAATTTGAAAAATATGTATTGTGTATGTACCGTACAAATATTCATCTACAAAAATGGTTATTTTAATATTACAAACAGACACTCCAATATTATTATATAGTAGATATAGTATCCACTTTTATGATACATTTTGACATTTCCGACGTCCTTAAATTGTCATTGGTCATTCAATTACGTTTATATTTAATCGTAACGAAATAGCCAATTAATTTTGAATTGTACAGTTTAACTTTGCTTTTTAATTTATGATTAATCATCTATTTTTCGAGGACATAGATTTCTAATAATTAATTTTTAAACTGGGCTTGTTTTGACGGTTTCACTTTATACGTCAGGTCATTGTCTCTTTTTTTAATGTCATCATCTTCATAATTACAGCCTAAAAAACTACTGAAAGAAATGATCCCCTAGTGACTTCCATGCGGACCGATCCCTGGCCGTTGACGTCCATCTTCTACCCACACTTTAACTAGGTCATAAGTCCAGGTTAAGGTATGCTAGGCTTCTTTTTTCTTAGCAAAAAATAAAAATCGATTAAATTACTATTAAAGTAAAATATGAAGTAAAGTAAAACTAAATTTGGGGTCCGAATTGACAATGGACAAAAGTATGTTTAGGAGTTCAATACTGGTATATTGAATTAATTTCGAAATGTGTATAAACTTGTTTACTCAGAAGCTGCTCCGCTGTTAGTTTTTTTTGTTCTCCTTTGTCAACAGACCAAAACCACCACAGAACGCTTTTAACTAACAAAATTTGAATGTTTTATTATTATTAAAATAAGTGCTTATTGTAAATATTCGTGTATTGTTTAAGCATGATTGCGATGAACACCACACGTATTCAATTTACTAGTACTTCCATGAATTTATACATAAACTTTCATGTTTGTTAATCATAATTAATGATTAACATTTTAAGTCAGTTATCTTTAACTGGCAATTTCTGAAGTTCAACAGGTCAATATAAATATTTAACCTTTTGTTAAAGGACTTTAAATATTAAAATGTAATAAAAGTCGAGTTTATTTGTAAACGCATATGTAACCTTTATGTTCCTATTTTCAATTTACAATAAATTAATGAATAAGGTTTAGTAGATACCCTGTGTTTGTTATACAAACTTAAATTATATTTAGAGGTGTAGGATAATTTATTTTATCTCTCTCTCTTCAACCCATGCAGTCCATTGCAGGATAGATCTCCCCATTTAGCGCCAGGTATCCTTGTCCTGCGCTTTTCCCATACAGTCTCCACCAGCGGCTGTTCGCAAGTCGTTGGTTGACTAAAATCTAAATTAGTACCATTATTAACTAATTATTTTTTAAGCCTAAACACTCCTGCGACGGGATCGAACTGCGTTTAATTTCTTTTGTTATGAAGTATAGCTTCTTCGTGATAAAAAAAGATTCAAATCACAATGAACGCACTTTATTCGACTTAATTAATGAATGCAAATTTCGCATAAAAACTCATTTCATAAACTTCACGTCACGCCTTATTACTGTGAACGTTTAATATTACATAATAGAACATTATACTAGCAATTAAGATATCAGATAATGTTCTAAATGTTATTTTAGAAAACATTGCACTTATCAAGTTGAAATAAAAATTTCAACTAAATAAAATAACTTTCACCGCAGAAAATCTACGCCTGAGTACGTACTGTTGTGAGATTTCTCAGTACAACGATTTCTCTTAAAACTCTGCACGAGTAATTTTTAATTGAGCAATTTCATTTCCGTGTAAACTAGATAAATACGATTTACACCCTTAAGTGCTGGAGAAACTTTAAAAAAAACAATAACATTTTAAGAAAAGTGTGTGAACAGAGTAATGAAGTAACGAATTGTTTCTGTAAATGAGTTTGTTGAAATGAAACGCCAAAAATGTCCTACGCCTTATGTTTTCCTACTATCATTATAAATAAAATTGTATATTCGAATTACAAAATAATTAATGTCCACGCCTTAGTCCAAAGAAGTTGGCTCGATGGTGAGCCGCCACTCTGCNGTGAAGGAAAACATCGTGAGGAAACGTCATGCACGCCTGCGAAGTGCTTCAAAGGTTGTGTGTGAAGTCGTCCATCCGCACTGGGCCCCGTGGACGACTAAGACCTAATCACCCTATACGGGTAGGCTCGTGCCCCTCGGTGGGTCTAATGAGTTGATGATGAGTGACAAAAGTCAGAACATTATATAATGAATAAAAAGGACAAAGGCTTTATATATACAAAAATTCTACATCAAACATGTTTTGATATTTCATAACATAAACATTTCCTTGTAAGCCAAGACTCGGACATTCCTATGGAATCTTTTTTTTTTATAACATAGGGAGGCAAACGAGCATGCGGTTACCTGATGGAAAGTGTCACCGCCGCCCATGGACATTTGCAACAGCTGAGGTCGCAGGGATGCGCTGCCGGCCCTTTATTAAGAATACGCTCTCTTTTGAAAGATGCCAGGTCATATCGTTCCGGAAACGTTTCCGATGGCACACTTTTACTCACCACAGGTGAAAGACTGCACACCGGCAGTTACATGATTAACTAATAGACGTCAGATCCTTGACCTTCCTTCTTCCTCTTGATACAATATCCTGGGATATCTATACTAAACAAAATCAGAGTGTCTGTTTGTAATATATTTAAATAACCGTTTTTTTTAACTTCATGCATATTATAGGGAGCGTATACGTGGCGGGATTTGCACCCGCACTCTTCAGATCGGAAGGCAACAGTCCACACCAATGAGCCACCGACGCTTTTTTAAGACAATCATTTGGCTGAATCATGGCATGAAAGATAATCCAGTGCTTCACAGGGCACATTTTACGATGGCAGTCTTTAACAATTATGGCTGAGAGCATGCTGAGTGCCATCTGCGCTCGCTAATTGCCCGGTGAAGCCATAAGGCCATCTGCGACCAAAAGCAGTGGTCAGTTCGAAAAAACCTTAGACACTACTTATACACATTTGGCTCGCAAGCAGAGTTGCCACCCGTCCCGATTTTACCGGGACAGTCCCGATTGCGAAGGCATTGTCCCGTGTCCCGACGGACTCTTTTGTCCCGATTTTTGACAATATGCAAAAGGATCAATCAAATAATATAATAAATAATAAACATGATTTAGAATTATTAAAATACAGTTCTTAACAAAAAGGAAATTGTATGGAAAAAAGTCATCATTGAAATGATTAATAGATTTATTGGCTCTGTGCACGATTACAGCGCCAACTAGCGTCCACAACTTTGTGGGCTCTGTCACATTGACATTTAGGTCGTATATTTGTGAAAAAATATCGAAATGAAAAAATAACAAATATTTTCGACTAATAACTTGTTGTGATTTCACGATTTGGGTGGAAAAAAGGTTTTCAAATTATTTTGTTTATTCAAATCATATCAGTAACTCCGAAAAGTGTGTTTAATTCTGTTAGGGTTTGTTTACTTCATTTATAGTTGTAGTTTTACAGTAAAACAACATGACAAAGCTACATTAATTATATATCAGTAAATATATTTAAATGTTCCTGTATCGCTAGTAATAAATTAAATATAGTTTTCATATCGAAATGAGTATTGTTTTGAAGACCGGGTTTGTTACTCACAATATCAAACTTGCATTTACTATTTCTGCCAGTATTCTTGCAGTTTACAACACAACAACTACTGTGACTCATTTTTGTTAGCGGACTAATGCAATTAATTAATGATATTAAAATGTTTTTATGTAGAATCACTTTGCCATTGACAGATACATCTGATGACAGAGCTTACATTATTTCTACTTTGGACCACCATGAGCGCTGCGATAGATTATGTCCCCCCACCCCCTAGTACTTCGCAACCAGCGAATATGATAAATACAAAATAAAGTTTCATTCTCTTAGACTATGTCACGTGTGACATAATATGATTGGACCTAACTTCGAACATCACTGATGGATTCTCAATCTTCCCGATTTTATTTCCCCAAAAGGTGGCAACCACAGACATATACAATTAGACTGGACAAGCCGCCAAGTTTATAGGCAGTCCCAGTGTCGCAATTTCTTTTCGGTTCTTACCTGTGAAAAGTTATTATATTTCTTGAGTAAATTTACTGATTCATTGCGATGATGGCATGTTACAATTGCACAGGATGACATTTTGGGATGAAAACGGTAATTTCTTCTAATATTGGTGCGTCTTGACTCGTATTCTTCGGTCACCCATCCAATTTTATTGCCTATTTCGATAGTTGCTTATCTTGAACAATCGTCGATCCCTCAGAATCAGATAATAATAGTGTGCAAATCAATATTATGCATTCATGACAAAAAACAACGATAATCAGCCGAAAACGCATCAAATCCGTTCAGTTTACAAACATGACTGTAAAAATAATAAAACATATGATGCAATGAGATGATGACAGAGATCAATAAGCAGATAATAAACAATTACCATTGTTCTTATGACATAATATTGTTAAGCATTAAAATATTTAATAAGCTACCACAAAATATAATTATCCTTGCATCCGTTTAAGTCACAATTCAGACAATTGTCACAAACACATAGAGATAAACTTCTCTCTCACAGTCCACTGCTGGGGGTTTATCGCTGTTTTTTACGACAGTTTGACTGCCATCTCAACTGATGGAAAGTGACGATGTAGCCTAAAGCAAACAGCATGTCACGCAAATTCAAATAATGCCTTTGCCAAATTTACTCTTGCCTGAAAAAATACAATTTAATTTAAATGGTGCTGGAGGAATCAAAATGTGCAATTCCAACGCACACTCTCCGAAATGTACCTGTAGAAGACGGACAGACACGATACTAAAACGTACCGGCAGGTTACAAGGTCTTGAACCTTGTAACCTACCGGCAATAGGCTCACCGATCAGTGAACTTGCCCATCGATTTATAGCATCCTGGGCTTCTAGCCGGTATCGGGCAAATCCATCCCACAGTGTGAATAGTATTCGATACAAATCGGTCCTGCCCTACATACAAATCACACAGCTGTTTGGGTGAAAAGTATCTGCGGTCTTTGAATGTATACCAAGCTTCCTCGAAGCAATCTTGGCCCTGGTCTATGTAACCTCCACAGTTGAGTTTCGACAAAGGTCTGTACTAAGGTGGCTAAGTTTTTAAGAGATCTTTACAGGTGCATTACGGATAGTGGGAGCCAAGTTAAACAGGCTCCTCTTAGCTGAGAACAGACACGCCTGGGTCTTCGATTCATTAAACCTAACGAAACTGGCATCGCCCCAATCGGCCATGTCCTGTAGGGTTTAATTCGATCGAAGGACCATTGCCGGGCACCGATTTAGCTGAGGACGCACTTGCACGTTAGGTGCAATTTACTTTTATGATACGTCGGCATTTTTGTATACAGACAGACAAAAATTTTGAAAAAATATGTATTGTGTATGTACCGTACAAATATTCATCTACAAAAATGGTAATTTTAATATTACAAACAGACACTCCAAATATATTTATATGTAGGTATAGATATAGTATCCACTTTTATGATACATTTTGACATTCTCCGACGTCCTTAAATTGTCATTGGTCATTCAATTACGTTATATTTAATCGTAACGAAATAGCCAATTAATTTTGAATTGTACAGTTCAACTTTGTCTTTTTTAATTTATGATTAATCATCTATTTTTCGAGGACATAGATTTCTAATAATTAATTTTAAACTGGGCTTGTTAAACAATTTGACGGTTTCACTTTATACGTCAGTCATTGTCTTTTTTTAATGTCATCATCTCATAATTACAGCCTAAAAAACTACTGAAAGAAATGATCCCCTAGTGACTTCGATGCGGACCGATCCCTGGCCGTTGACGTCCATCTTTTACCCACCATTTTAACTAGGTCATAAGTCCAGGTTAAGGGTATGCTAGGCTTCTTTTTTTCTTTAGCAAAAAAATAAAAATCGATTAAAATTACTATTAAAGTAAAATATGAAGGTAAAGTAAAACTAAATTTGGGGTCCGAATTTGACAATGGACAACGCTTTTTAACTAACAAAATTTGAATGTTTTATTATTTTTTGTATTTAGGATTATAAAAATTATTTTTTATAATCCTAAATACAAAATAAGTGCTTATTGTAAAATATTCGTGTATTGTTTAAGCATGATTGCGATGAACACCACACGTATTTACGAATTATTTCACGAATTTACTAGTACTTCCATGAATTTATACATAAACTTTCATGTTTGTTAATCATAATTAATGATTAACATTTTAAGTCAGTTATCTTTAACTGGCAATTTCTGAAGTTCAACAGGTCAATATAAATATTTAACCTTTTGTTAAAGGACTTTAAATATTAACAATGTAATAAAACAGTCGAGTTTATTTGTAAACGCATATGTAACCTTTATGTTCTTATTTTCAATTTACAATAAATTAATGAATAAGGTTTAGTAGATACCCTGTGTTTGTTATACAAACTTAAATTATATTTAGAGGTGTAGGATAATTTATTTTATCTCTCTCTCTTCAACCTGCGATGGCAGTCCATTGCAGGACATAGATCTCCCCCATTTAGCGCCAGGTATCCTTGTCCTGCGCTTTTCCCATACAGTCCCACCAGCGGCTGTTCGCAAGTCGTTGGTTGACTAAAATCTAATTAGTACCAATAATTAATATTATTAACTATTTAAGCCTAAACACTCCTGCGACGGGATCGAACTGCGTTTAATTTCTTTTGTTATGAAGTATAGCTTCTTCGTGATAAAAAAAAAGATTCAAATCACAATGAACGCACTTTATTCGACTTAATTAATGAATGCAAATTTCGCATAAAAACTCATTTCATAAACTTCACGTCACGCCATTATTACTGTGAACGTTTAATATTACATAATAGAACATTATACTAGCAATTAAGATATCAGATAATGTTCTAAATGTTATTTTAGAAAACATTGCACTTATCAAGTTGAAATAAAAATTTCAAGTAAATAAAATAACTTTCACCGCAGAAAATCTACGCCTGAGTACGTACTGTTGTGAGATTTCTCAGTACAACGATTTCTCTTTAAAACTCTGCACGAGTAATTTTTAATTGAGCAATTTCATTTCCCGTGTAAACTAGATAAATACGATTTACACCCTTAAGTGCTGGAGAAACTTATTAAAAAAAACAATAACATTTTAAGAAAAGTGTGTGAACAGAGTAATGAAGTAACGAATTGTTTCTGTAAATGAGTTTGTTGAAATGAAACGCCAAAAAATGTCCTACGCCTTATGTTTTCCTACTATCATTATAAATAAAATTGTATATTCGAATTACAAAATAATTAATGTCCACGCCTTAGTCCCAAAGAAGTTGGCTGCGATGGTAGAGCGCCACTCTGCGCAGTCCCCACATAGTTCTCCAGCATCCTTCACATCCATCTATTTTCGAATCCTTCCCAATTTTCAAATCTAATCCCAATCACGACAAAACTCTTCACTTCACGACAAAGATTCTTGCCTTATAGGAATTCCATTAATGTTGAATTTTTGCAAACATTTGGTCTTAGTGCTCTATGCGTGCTGGTCTCTACAGTACCCTTTATCTGATCCAACTGAAATCGATTCTGCATTCAGTTAATGTAACTTCGTTCTCCACTGTTACTTTTACTTGTAATTCTTGTTCTTGCTTTGGAATCGTATGCGGATATTCAATGATCGAAGTATAATTGTGAAAAACACTGTCAAGAATTGCAACAGATTGGAATCGAATGGATCGGTTGCCACTTCTCTTAGTACCCTGATTATCCCATTACACTCAACGCTTCAAAAAAACGATGCAACACAAAATATTCAAATGTCTACAATTACCGTTCGATTCCCCCATTTAGATGTTATCGACATAATAATTCATTGTGGGATCACTTGAGATTTTATCTACGTCATTACTATCATCGTAAGCGGGTACGTTGAACCGCCTTGTGCAACTTGCACTTTGATAACTAACGGAGTGGGATAATTCAAAATTGACTTCGTGGAAGATATATAAATCCCTTGTCATGGCGAATGGTAATAGTTGCACTGGATGGCTTTTAAAAAAATGTTCAGAGAAAGGTCGCAAACGAGCATACGGCGCTTCTCATGGTAAGTGATATCCTACGAACATTTGCTTAATCCGAAAAAATACTTGGTCGGTTCTATAAACCACCATCTTTACACACGTTCAATAGATAATATTTTTAATGATC
Source organism: Leucinodes orbonalis (assembly GCA_019425675.1). NCBI lineage: Eukaryota > Metazoa > Arthropoda > Insecta > Lepidoptera > Crambidae > Leucinodes > Leucinodes orbonalis. Next base: position 26,989 of record PQWD01005915.1, on the reverse strand, counting down.
ATCTTATGGCCAGGTAACAGGATGACCTACGCCGGACATAGCGGCGTGGAAGGAAACAATAGTCGCTAAATTTTCTGTCAACACTACCTTGCGTTCGTCACCCCAGACGACATATATGAGGTCTCTCAAACTCAGTAAATTCACTAGTTACGGTGCCCATTAGTTTTGTCTTGATGTCTGGCGGTCAAGAATTCTTTCAGAATACGCCCTTTGGTTACTTCGCTTCCTAAGCTTTTCCAATAATAATCTATAACAATGTGTTTTTATTTAGGAAATTCGCACTCAATATCAGCACGGTGTAAGATGGCTAGTTTTGAAGATACTTATTGATTTGCTTGTTGTAGAAGTTACATGAAGTCAACAAAAATTACGCATTGGTTCCATTACATTTCGGTTTGTCTAGTCAGAGAATAGATTTAGATAATTGTAGACAATCACGACTTTTAGAAGTCAGACTTTGATTAGTTTAGTAAAGTTTCAGTTTGAAAGTGGACGCAATTGAATTTCCTGTGCATATTATCACTTTACTGCCATTGTATACTTCTTTACTTTATATTAACTTTTTAGCCTCAGTTAATATCTTGCAGTTTGTATTTTGGTTTGCCAAAACATATAAAACAAAACACAACAAGTAACAGGTACATTACTTATGGATTAAATTGACAGTACATCATAATATTATGCTGATACCACGATGATTACAATTACATGGCTTTTAAAACAACATCAATTAATATTATAATGATAAATATTTTCGTGAATGAATTGTAACAAAGTTATAATAATAAAAATATATGAGATAGATCTTTTTTTAATAATGGATATCAATGAAATGTAAACAATATTATCTTATGGTTGTTTTGGTTAAGTATAAAAACTAAAATATACCTACAATAAAGTCTTACTTCTTGGAAGTGAAATCCTAAAATGGCCCCAGCGTCCATGTCTTACCTAACTTAGTAGATAGAAGATACCAAAGTTATTGTTCCTCTCTTCCACGTGTGATAATGCTCTTGAAGAAAACCATATAAGTTCAGTCTAGCGTCTTCGACTATTTGCAAATAACGATTCACATTTAGTAGATAATAAACTTTTGTAAATTCATAATATTATATTATATATATATTATATATATATATAATTATATAATATATATATATAATTTTATAATTATATATTATATAATATATATTTATAAGTACTATTAAGACATATAATAAGACAATAAAATTTTAAGGTTCGTATAAGCTTTGAGTTCTACATATAAACATTATTTACATAGGGAGATACATTTTTGATTCAAGAAATACGTGTCGATTAGATATTATTTAAAAAAATTACAATATAACACAGTGTCAAAAGATTAAAAAATCATTTAAGAATATATACTCAACTTGTGGCTTAGTAAGGAGTATTGTCCAATTTGGAATTCACAATCAGAGACTTGACGTTGAAAATGATAAATATTTGTTTAGCGAGGATACCTCAGGGTTGTTTTCTTGGCCCGCATTGTAATAATCAATCATTTTTTTTCAAGTACATAGACAGAAACACTTTTCAACTAAAAGTATTTGCAACCTATTTTCATATTGAACGTCATAAAATGCAATAAGCTATATCGATTCAAGCTGTATTGAGATCTTTCAAGTAAGAAAAAAAGTAAAACTTCAGACGAGCCTCGCTGAGAGCTTGTTTAAAAATAAAACTTCAAGATGGCTTGTCTATACATAAAATGAAAACGACAGATCCTATAATGATTATGTTACGAACGGGTAATCACAATGATGTAATTTTCTTATTTTTCAATAACACTGCATTAGGGCTATTTCTTTAATGCTTTTATGGGTAAGTAGTAGGTTCGTCAAAGTTAATATAGATGGCATTTAAAAACATATGCGTTAAAGAAACGAGTCTGTAAAGCAACTTACAAGTCTAGTGAAAGACAATATCCACGATATCGAATTACATGCAGTCTCGATTTTTTTACACCAATCACTTTAAAATAAAGTTTTATGTTTGTGTTTGTATTGAAGAAAAAGAGATGCACTTACCGAATGAGCGAAAAAGTATCCGGACCCAGTTGAGAAACTCACAAGCACTGCACAAAACTAAACTGTAGTTAAACGCACCTACTATCAATGCATCGAAAACTTTCTCTACTATCACAGGCTTTTTGTATGTCACTCATTTGCCATTTAATAACACAAGGGCTCTTTTTTACATTTGCACTCGTAAAAAGTTGTGTTCATATGTGACGTAAAAGTTTAAAACCGAAACGCGTGCGGTCGGAGCGAGCGTTGAAAAGCATCTGAGACTATGTCGGCTGTGCTCAGTTTGACCTTCGTAGAGCGAATGAAGTTAGCCGCGCGCGACCGGTCTGCTTTGGGCAAAGTGGTAGACCGGCTTTTTGCTTTTTCCACTCAATCAACTTCACGGCGTTTGGGCAGCTCTGGTGGGTTGCTGGTTGGATTTTGAATTTAGAATCCTTTTGACAGGTGGAGCTTTTTTTTAAATCATAATAACAGGCCGCAATTAGTTTCTTGGCGGCCGTTTAATTTGATTGATTTTTTTTTGCAAATAATAAGGCTGTTGGAATTTGTAACCGTGAAGTTTTGATTAAAATTTTAGAACTTTTAAAATATATATATTATCAGTCGTGTTAGTGTAGTAGAACTGTAGAGCTTACCAAATAAACTTTTGATTTGAAATTGACCGTGGGACTATTAACATAAGCTCCATGAAAATCAACGTCAGGAACCAGGAAAGAAAGAAAGAAAGAAAAAAATCTTTATTCAAATAAATCTGTTACAGATACTTTGAATCGTCAATTGTTATTATTATCATATTTTTTGTGACTACCACCGGTTCGGAATAAGTAGGTCTTCGAGAAGAGCCGGCAAGAAACTCGAGTTACTCTTTTAATCTTTTTATATCAGTGGTTACAGTTTTGTATTTACTACACATAGATTTAAATAATTTATTACAAAGATTTTGTAACTGGAACACTAAGTGCAAGACCACAATCTTATCCGATAAATATTCTTATTGTATAGTAACCTTTTTTCATGAGGTTTTTCAGGGTTCAAATATAAGCTTTGTTCTACTGTTTTAAAGGTCCAAAGTAAGGTAAATCTTTTGCAGATTACATCAAGGATTTGGGTTCCAAAGTTGATAACAACATAATAATATGTCACAAATTCAATAACAAAGTTGTGTATTTTGAAGTAATTGAAACATTTGATTCTTTAAAATCTATCGAAAGTCGAATATTTACCAAAACATTATTATTAAGTAGACGACGATAAGATTAAATATTTCGATAAAAACTTGAATTGTAAGTTGCAATAATACAAAAAAGCACACGATTCCATGAAGGTGCTCTTGAAATCGTGACTCTACCTTTCCAAATCTTTTCTTGTTAGTTTTAAATCTATATTTATCCTTAAGTTTTGATAAACTGATGCCACATTCTGATTTGAAAATAACCAATAATATGACTTATTTTTTCTGTTCATTGTTTAATTACCGAAAGAGTAAGAATATGGACCAGCCAATACTAAGAAGCGGGAAATCATAAGAGGAGGTCTTCGTTCAGCAGTGGACTTAAGTAGGGTATCATCATCAGCTCATTAAACGTCCCCACCGAGGGGCACGAGCCTACCCATACAGAGTATATAGGCTTAGTCGTCCACGCGGGCCCAGTGCGGATTTGACGACTTTGAATCACTTCGCAGCGTGCGCAGGTTTCCTAATAACGTAAATATTTTACAAAAATTCGAAAACACATTGGTACGCGGTGGGATTTGAACCTCGGCTCTCCCGGTAGGAGGGCGACAGTCCAAACCATTAAGCCAACGACGCTTAATAGGGTATAATGATGAAGAATATTAAGTAATGCAAAAGCCTCCTGATTTTATTGTAACAATACAATAAAATTTGGGGCTTACTACCATCTCTTAAATGAGTATTAATATAATGATGCGTCGCCATTTTTTTTACCAGAAAAGCTGAAGTAATATTATTTTAATACTGTTTTAAGCGTCGGTAGCTCATTGGTGTGGACTGTTGTCTTCCGTTCCGGAGGTTCAATTCCCGCAACGTACCGATGTATGTTGGAATTTTCGAAGTTTATCCGACGCTCTTACGGTAAAGTAAAACATCGTGAGGAAACTTGCGGACGCCTGCGTGAAGTCGGCCAATCCGCACTGGGCCTGAGTGGACGACTAAGGCTAATATACATACACAATCTACAGGTACGTGTCCCTCGATGGGGACAAATAACATGTCTGTTTTTATTGATTGGTGTTTGCTATGTGTAATAATAATAAATATCCACTGGCACACAAGTGTTTGTACTGCCCGGGGATCGAACCCGGAGCTCTTGGTGTAGTAGCCGCTATCTTAACCATTACACATAAAAAGGGTTTTCAAACATGCGGCAGTCACTGACCATTAAGTTTGCTTTCTTGTTAACCTTAAAATAATATAAAAAAAAACAGAGAACATGATTCAAATCCTGTCGAACACTGGTAAGCGTTTCAAAGTATAACCCACAATATGACCACCATATCTTGAACTCGCATTGTTCTATTTCGATGTATGTAAGCGACCAAGTTATGTTGGTGATGTTTAATTTAGTATGTTAATGTACCAATACTCGGAAACAAAAAGGTAGACATGGTACACGGTATGCGGACCAATGAATCAGTTCGATTTTAGTGGATTGGATTTAATTGGGGTGTAAATCAGCAGGATGGGGGTATATTCTGGAATCGATCGACTTCGACTCACACTTAAAAGATAAAAGAAGAAGTTTCTTGCCGGGTCTTCTCGAAGATCCTACTTTTTCCGAGTCGGTGGTAAAGTAATAATAAAATTACTTTTATTAAATTGAGTTTGAGTGGTCATTATCGAATACTGTCTCAAGTTATGATTTGAGACGTAGACTTAGGCGCTGGTCTCAAAAACAGCAGGTTCCAATTTCGGATAGTTTGCATATTTGATGATAAATACATCTCACGTGTTACGACTGTTATGGGTTATTTAGCAAAATAAAATTAATATGTGCAACAAAATGTTTGTTTATTTGTTTTGAATGTTTCATTTTTTTTATTTATATTATCAAGCTGAAGTGAATCTATTGAAGTAGCAGACGAGTGCATTTCGTCTAAGGATATAAATGTGTAGTTGCTCTGGTCAGATATGGCCGTAGAACTAAAAAGACAAGTGGATTATAAGCCATTAGAGGAAGTCTTTTGAGAGGCAGTGGATGTTAACGTTTAAATAATATGCATATTATAAGAAAATCGAATCCCAAATCCAAATACTAGGAGGTAGACTAGATACTGAGTCTCTAGGTAGGTACAACCGCAGTGCCAAATATCGTCGCGTGAAATATAAGTGTTTTGCAATTAGGGCACTGTAGCTAGCAAAATTACCGGGTATATGAGACCTAATATTGTCGTCTCGGGTGACGGGCGCAGGGCAGTGGCATAAAATAATGACAGGTACTCTTATTCATTTCCACCAACAATTTATCTATCATTGTCAAGCGTAGGTGTCACTTACCATCAGGTGAGCGACCTGACCTTCCCGTTAACTTTATGACATAAAAAAATATATCGAGTGATGACATAATCCCGCCCTAGGATGGGCGTAGCCAAACTTCCACGTATAAAACACTGTCAGTATGTAATTAAATTACGACCAAAAGAATATCTTACTTGTGCTTGTGGATTTTTTATCGCATATTTGGTTAATTGATTACTGTTAACTATTCGATTTCGTTAAATACATGTTTTGATTTGTTTAAACGTTTATTTAGTCTAAACTTGTGGCGAAGGCTCGTCAAAATCCTACCAATATTTCATTGATTATGGAACGTTTTATTTAATTATAAAAATCTTAATTGTACACATCACAGATTTCCCAATACAGGAGATGGGGCAAGCCGCGTTTAAAGTGCGACAAATGTAAACTCAACGAGCATACACTGGCTGCCAGTTTACGCTCTGTGAGACGAGTCAAGACGCATGAATATTAGAAGAAATTACCGTTTTTTTTTTCAAAATGCCATCCTGTGCAATTGTAACATGCCATCATCGCAATGAATCAGTAAATTTACCAAGAAATATAATAACTTTTCACAGGTAAGAACCGAAAATAAATTGCGACACTGGGACTGCCTATAAACTTGGCGGCTTGTCCAGTCTAATTGTATATTCGGATGTCTGTGGTATAAAATTCACAAAAAAATATAGGTGATTTTATTGCACATAGCAGTTGCCTTTAAATAACTGGGATGGCTCCTTAGCCATCCCAGTTTGGTTTGATGATTTGTGTACGTAAACAATTGGCCAAGCGAGTTGGACTCGTCCGTGGAGGGTTCCGCAGCAGCAAGTAACATAAAATAAAATATGTTTTATTCAAATAGGCAGCTTTGTTATGAGAAAATAGTGATACACCGTTAATGACGAATAAACTAAAACTAGACTAGATATCATTTAAAACAAATTTAATAAACATCATTTCAATAAAATGAACATAAATGTTACTTTCAGTTCAATGTATGGGGAACCCTAAAATATTTTTTTTAAGTTGCATGTCCAAATCTTATAGCGGTTCACAGAATATATACATTTACAAAGTTTGAAAAGTGTTGTGTTAAGGAGAAAAAAGGGTGTGACAAACGTACGGTCAGACAGATATGACTCTTAAAGGTTTCGCTTTTTGCCATTTGGCTAAGGGACCCTAAAAAGTTTAGTAAGTACATACATCATCACCAACCTTTAACATCTTTTTTGTAGGGACAGGCCTTCTCACACAGTATGGGTACGGTGACCATGGTGATTGTGATAACCCAACATGGGTGTTGACGACTACCATCCTATGATTTTACAAAAGATCTTCAATTGCCTAATAAACAAATTAAAAGCGGACCCCGGAAATATTACATCACAAAAATATTGCGTCATCATAATAAAATTATATCCTATTATTTGTATCGAAGTTTTCAAGCGTTATTTGCGATTTTTCACGATCAATTGTAATTGTTTTGTGCTCGATAAAAACTTAAACGCATCATTTGGAGCGTGTAGAGGTTAATAAATGGCGTCTTATAATGTGACTCGATTCCGTATAGCGATTTAGCTTGCCATATCATCAAATGACGTTATAACTTGTTTCATTGGGAAATTAGTACATTTTCTTTCAACCTTTGAAAACCTATCGCAGTATATTGCTGAACACAACTCTCCCAAGTTTATCGACAGACATACCGCCCCCTTCGCTGTTTTAAATTTAGCCTTTATCAGCGACCTACTGAAAGTAGTCAGTCCATTAACTACCTAAGGAGTTTAAAAACCGCCGTGAATACGCCAAGTAAGTAAATCAACCAAAACGTGTTTTCAAAAATGTCTAACAAAACTTATCATCATCATCCCCAGGTAATTATACGTCCCCACCGAGGGGCACAAGCCTACCCGTATAGGGTGTATAGGCCTGAGTCGACCACGCGTGCCTAGTGCGGGTTGGACGACTTCACGCACAACTTTTGATTCTTTTCGCGGGCGTGCGCAAGTTTCCTCACGATGTTTTCCTTCACCGTAAGAGCTTATAAAGGCTATGAAAAGCATGTTGATCACAGACAGTTATTAAGTTAGAAGAAGACAAAACTAGCACGAAGAAGTTAATTTATATAAATTAAGGTTTATTTATATAAATGAAGGTGATATTCTAATCAAATGAGTTAACTTATCAAGCCAAAATACTTATCTCTCTCTTTAAACCATCTGTCCATTGCTGGACATAGGTCTCTCCCATAATGCACCTGATATCCTGGGCCTCCGCTTTCAACAGTCGTCGGTCCATCGGTCCGGACGTCCTACACTACGCTTGCCAAGACGCGGTCTCCACTCCAGAACTCGTCTGCTCCACCGGCCATCGGTTCTGCAACATACGTGATCGGCACAACGCCTTTTCAACTTGCCGATCCAGTGTGTAGTTCTCCTACGAATGATATTTATTCTGATTCATACCTAAGAGAGCGTAGTTCGCAGCATTGCATGTTGAGTGACTTTGAACTTGTGAACCAATGCTGCAATCAGTGTTCATGTTTCAACTGCGTATGTTAGTGCTTTTAAAAAATCCGTAGGTCTAGTGTCCTCAAAGATGAATCCATCCAACAAAACTTTCGTGTCTTATAATAAATTAAATAATATTTTTAATAAAATATTTTTAGTCTCAACTTATACTCTATAGTCACACACAGAACCCTAAAATCTTTAAAGGATGATTCAGTCCTGCATTACGTGGGCATTTGTCTGGAATAGCCGAATTCGTGACATTATAAAAAATCAAGCAATGTGTTATGTTTTTATGCAGTAATATTGTTAATGATAAAAAACTTGACGAAGTTACATAACTTTATGACTGAATCGAGTGATTAATGATAAATATTAGATTTAGGGAGTCCTTGCATACAAATTTTGGATTCTAGAAAATTGCTTCGCTAAATATGTAAGCATAATCACCCATAACGACCTATTTTGTGTAATGGTTGAGTATCGGCTACACCAAGGGTTCCGGGTTCGATCCGCGGGCACTACAAACATTAAACTGTTTGTAATGGCCTGGGTGTTTTCTATGTATTCATTATCAGCTTATAAACGTCTCCACCGAGGGGCACGAGCCTACCCGTATTGGGTGATTAGGCCATAGTCGTCCACGCGGGCCCAGTGCGGATTGGACGACTTCACGCACAACCTTTGAATCTCTTCGCAGGCGTGCGCAGGTTTCCTCACGATGTTTTTCTTCACCGTAAGAGCGTCGGATAACGTACATATATTTTCGAAAAATCGAAAATACATTGGTACGTGTCGGGATTAGAACCCCAGCCCTCATGGTAGGAAGGCGACAGTCCACACCACTGAGCTACCGACGCTCCCTATGTATTATATGTATGTATTAACCAAAAAAAGTATGTCGTTATGTTTAGTATCCATATTACAGGCTTATGCTTAGTTTGGAGGCTAGATGGCGCTGTGTGAATGTCGGTGTATACTTATTTTATTTTTAAATAAAAATAAACCTCATTGCAATTAGTTTTAAACTTGTTTTCAATTTTGACCACGCATTTCAAGTTTGAAACCTGACGCCAAATTTCATCGTGAGAGACAAGAATACAAAACAAAAACATACTTGGCCATTTACTTTTCGATGGCCGGATTAAAAATATAATCAACTTGTCTGTCAAGAGCTTAATCTGAGAAAACTTTTTTTTCTGGTGTATTTTGTTGTCAAACTTTTTTTATGTTATAGTGTACAGGCGGGCTGGACACTTACCTGATGGTAAGTGATACGCCAAACCATGACAGAGTGCATTGAAAGAGAAACAACTGATAGACAGTTATTATCTCCATCAATGCCGCACTGCGCCCGTCACCGAGACAACAGATGATAGGTCTCTTATACCCCGTAATTTGACTAGCTATAGTGCCCACATCTCGAAACTTTTATTTCACGGGACGATCTCTATCACTGCGGTCTACCGTCACCGAATCTACCAAAGTGCGACAAATGTAAGCTCAACGAGCATACACTGGCTGCCAGTTTACGCACTGTGAGACGAGTCAAGACGCACGAATATTAGAAGAAATTACCTTTTTTTTCAAAATGCGATCCTGTGCAATTGTAACATGTCTCATCGCCATGAATCAGTAAATTTACCAATAGTATAATAACTTTCACAGGTAAGAACCGAAAAGAAATTACGACACTGGCCTTAAAACTTGGCGGCTCGCCCAGTCTAATTGTATATTCCGATGTCTGTGGTCTAGACCAACATGATCACGCCTGCCATATTGGAAGTCAGATCGATCCATATATTTAACATCATTCAAAAGAACAATAATTTCTTCAATAATGTCTTAGCATAATTTTGTTATCTGTGTTCATTTTTGTTTGGTCTCATATTACCGCAAATATCACCAGATACAAATGCTAATAGTCGGCTTTTTATTTCATTTCTAATGTGTACAAGTTAAGAGCGTCGGTGGCTCATTTGTGTGGACTGTTGCCATCTAATCTGGAGGGCGCAGATTCAAATCCCGCCACGTACCAAGGTCTTTCCTAATTTTCGAAATTAGATGTATGTTTATCCGACGCTCTTACGATGAAGGAAAACATCGTCAGGAAAGGAAAAGGAAAGGCCTGCGAAGGGTTCAAGAGTTATGAGTGAAGCGGCTAATCCGCATTGGGCCTGCGTGAACGACTAAGACTTTTACACCCTGTACGAGTAGGCTCGTGCCCCTCGGTGGGGACGTAATAATCAGCTGATGATGATGATGAATGTGTAAATTCCTCATTTAAATGTTACCAAAATAAACTATTGGTTTTTGGTTGGTTTGGTTTAGGTGGTAGAAGCCTTCGACTCCATCAAAACCTGGGCTGTTCTGGAGCGCTCTGCAGCGATGCGGAATCGATGGCGATATATCGAGGTGATGAAATGTCTTCCAACGCAGCGACGATGACCGTTCAGATCCAAGACCAGCGGACAAGACCCATCCATTGCGTCGTGGTGTGAGACAGGGGGATGTTATATCCCCGAAAATGTTCAATGGCGCTCCTTCAATGTTATGGTCAGCCGTATCACTTACCATCAGGTGAGCGTCCTGACTGACCCTACTGTTTTTGTGTAACGTAATAAATGAACCTTTAAAAAGGATTTTATAAATTATTTTAAGACTAACGTGTACTTTAATGCATTAATTTGCACTAAATAAATTGTTTTCATTCTTTCCTTTCTTTCTTTTTTCTTTTTTTAAAGCTGTGACACAAGGGTTGGGTCAGATCAGTTCAATACAATATAGCTAATAAGAAAATAATAGTTCCACCAATGCATCCACAATCACTATTAAAGTTAACGACTATCAATTTCTTTGAAAAGTAAGTCGACGCCGTATAAAGTTAACCATTTTTAATCCTTTTTTTTAACTGAATCGTTGTATGCGCATTACATCAACTAAGTTAGCTATTGTTAAACGGGTTTGAAGCGGGAGGCTACGGCACTACGGTTGGCACTTTCTAACCGACGGGGTGAGTGTTTCTGTCTCTCTCATACCGAAGCCTCGTGGAAAGGATGTGGGCATGAGCTTCTTTTTTTGAAATTTGAATAAATTTACACTTTTAAGAAAGGTTTTGAGCTCGGGGTCGACGACCGTGCGCTTCCACTGCACTATTGCGAGAGAGCTTTTGCTTGCGATTTTGAGTCACATTTTGTAAGGACTATGTTTTTTCTTTTGTAATATATTGGATTTTTGCTATCACTATAGCAAAAAATCCAATATATTTAAAACAATTTTAGTGGTTGAAAGTTAGTTATTATATTAAGGGTTCCGGATTCAATGCCCCGACAGTATAAATATTTGTATTTGACGACCCATTTGGTGAAGCGGTTGAGACGTCGACTGCAACACAAGAGTTTCGGTTTCGATCCCCGGGCAGTACAAACATTTGTGTGCATGAACATGTCAGTGGATATATATTTAATTATTTGTGTGCATGATGAACATAACTGTTTATTATTGTATTAGTACTTATTGGTCTGGGTGTTTCTATGTATAATATGTATGTACGTCCCGTAAAATACGAGTGTCATGCACTTATGTAGTTCGGAACGAGGGCACTGTAGCTTGCAATGCACAGATTTCCCAATACAGGAGATGGGGCAAGCCGCGTTTTTAAGTGCGACAAATGTAAGCTCAACGAGCATACACTGGCTGCCAGTTTACGCTCTGTGAGACGAGTCAAGACGCACGAATATTAGAAGAAATAACCGTTTTTTCCCAAAATGCCATCCTGTGCAATTGTAACATGCCATCATCGCAATGAATCAGTAAATTTACCAAGAAATATAATAACTTTTCACAGGTAAGAACCGAAAAGAAATTGCGACACTGGGACTGCCTATAAACTTGGCGGCTTGTCCAGTCTAATTGTATATTCGGATGTCTGTGTTGCAATGTTACCGTGTATAAGAGACCTAACATTTGTCGTCTTGGGTGACGGGCGCACAACAGTGTTGACGTAAAATAATTTACCTTCTGTAATAAATTTCTCTAACACTGCATCTGTCACGGTCAGGCGTATCACTTACTACCAGATGAGGACACTAACCGTCCTGTTCAATAAAGACATAAAAATCCGCGTGGGAGTCATTAGGGGAGGCCTCAATTTAGCAGTGGACGTATTTATTATTATTAAGTGATTCAATTAGTTTAAATTAAAAATGCTGATGTCCTCCTTGGTGTTAACTAAGAAGTGCAGTCTTGAGGTTATAAAAACCCGTTCAGTGCCAATTTGAGCCACGGACGTCCCCGAAAACATGATATTTTAATAATATTATCATCATCATCATCAGCTCATTAAATGTCCCCACCGAGGGGCACGAGCCTACCCGTGTAGGGTTTAGGCCTTAGTAGTCCACGCGGGTCCAGGCGGGTTGGACGACTTCACGCACAACCTTTGAATCTCTTCGCAGGCGTGCGCAGGTTTCCTCACGATGTTTTCCTTCACCGTAAGAGCGTCGGAAAACGTACATATATTTTTCGAAAATTCGAAAACACATCGTACGTAGCAGGATTAAAACCTCAGCCCTCCGGTAGGAGGGCGACAGTCCACACCATTGAGCCACCGACGCTCTAATATTAATTATTAATATTATATATTATGTATATAGATTTATTTTCCCTGGTGCAGTATAACATATGATAAGTTGTTGTTAGATTTGTTTCTAAGCGCGCGATAATTTATAAAATTTTTCTTTTTATTAAAAGTTAGTTATATATTAAGGGTTCCGGATTCAATGCCCCGACAGTATAAATATTTGTATTTGACGACCATTTGGTGATGGTTGAGACGTTGACTGCAACACCAAAGTTTCGGGTTCGATCCCCGGGCAGTACAAACATTGTGTGCATGAACATGTCTTTTTGTAATGTTCTAGGTGTTTTCTATGTATATATGGAAGTATTACAAAAAAAAGTCTATATATATGTTTATCCGTTGTTTAATTAAACTTTTTTTATTTTCCTTATTACCTACAATTCAGTCTTTCAACTTACCATCGCAGTCAAATAATGGAAAGACAACATCCTCAATTATTTTTTAAAGTAAAATTTTCATTGAATCGACCTCATACATAAAAAGACTTTATATAAATAAAATATCCACTAACAGCACCATCTAGCTCCAAAACAAGCATTTAACCTGTTATATGGATACTAAACAACTGATTACCATACTTATATTTTTTATAAATACATACATATGTACACAGAAACACCGAGATCATTACAAACAACATGTTCCTACACACATGTTTGCACTGCCGAGGATTGAACCCGAACCTTGGTGTAAGAACCGACGTCTCAACCATTACACCAAATGGTCGTCAACTTTTGTTACCACATAAATTGGTTCACGAGTTATCTTTAATCCGTGGTGTCAAATTTTGTAACGTCTTCTGCGCATGCCATGCAAACAGTTCTTAGAAACTTATATATATTTATTTATTTTTTATTTAAACTAAAAGCTTTGCTAAAAGTGAAAGGATGTAGACTTACCAATCTATTAGATTTGAAGGTTCCTTAACTTGGATCTTCTTTAAACTGCAAAATGTAGGATGATTATATGTAATTTTATATTGACCATTTTTTTTTCATGATGGGCTTGTTCTTTAAGGCAAACTAATTCCTGGGGATGGAACCCGGTACTATTGGTGTAGTAGCCGACGTCTCGGCCATTACCCCACATGGGTCGTATTCGGACTAAACTTTACGCATTTACTTTCATTATGAGTACTGTAAATACCTGCATCTTTTCTGACTATATGTAAACATTAGGCATTTACAGAAACTACTAAAAAGTTTGATTAATATTTTCTATACATTTTGATCTATGACGTCACGGTTATAAGTTAAACGTCATACTTTTAATATCTTTTCTTGTTAGCTTGTAAAAATAATTCTGACAAAATTAGTTTGAGTTTAATCCTGACCTTAGATAATTTTGTAACCTCATTAATTACTTAAGCAATATTTATTTCTGAATCAAGTCACCACACTGATTAATTCCATTGTTTTGCTGTGCTAATTAAAAAAGTAAATCGTATAGTAGTTTTAAAAAAATGCTTTGTCTGTGGAATATTTTATTTTACGGTTGGCAGCTTGTGTGGTTTCTAAGGGAGTTCCGCACGAAACATTATCTGGGTGTAGCCAATTAGTGCTGAAGAGGGCTTATGCAGGCTTTTGTTTTTCGCACATCTAAAGTGCAGCCACTTGGTGTTGCGTCGCAGTTTGTGCTTTGCTCGTTTTTACCAGGTAAAGTTTATTCACATGGAAATTTTTACTTTTGTTTAAGGATCCATTTGGAGAAATGGTTGAGACGTTGGCTACACCAAGGGTTCCAGGTTCGATCATTGGGAAAACAAACATTTGTGTGCACACATGTCTGTTGGTATTTGTCTGGTTGTCTATGTATTTATGGTTGTTTTAACAAAAAAGGAAAACAATGTTTTCCAGTGGTCTATTCCCCATACTACAAGCTTGTATCTTTAATTGCGTTGTGTGAATGTCAGTGGATATTTACAGATTCGCCAGATGGTAAGTGAAATCACCACTTATGGATACGCGTAAAAATACTTATTCGAAATAAAGTTAAAGTAAACAGCCAGCCACACAGGATTTCAGACAATACAAAATCTATTGTTTCAGTCGGATATTTCCGACAGTGGCGGTTTAAGGGTAAAAGAAATGTTTAACTTGCTTAAAAATTTAGCTCTTAATTTGAATAAAAAGTGTGCTTATTGAATAACAAGTGAATGTAGAAACATATCAATAAATTTCCGATCCGGCTCCCTGTCAATTCATTCAAAGCATCATACTTCATGACCACATCATACCATTTCGAACTGCAACGAACTTACCTACTTTATAGGAATTATAGAGGACAAACAAAATACCAAGGCTCCAATTCCGATAATTTAAAAATGCGTTAGTAGGATCGTTAATTGTGTCTTGATATAAAAAAATTAATGCAATGCTTAAAGACGAAAGTCTTTGAGCAATGCGTCCTACCTGTGCTAACATACGCAGCTGAGACATGGACACTGACTGCGGGATTGGTTCACAAGTTCAAAGTCACTCAACACTCAATGGAGCGAGCTATGCTTGGAGTCTCTCTTAGGGATAAGATCAGAAATTATTAAATCCGTAAGAAAACTAAAGTTACCAACATAGCCCGCCGGATCAGCAAGTTGAAGTGGCAGTGGGCTGGTCACGTATGTCGCAGAACCGATGGCCGTTGGAGCAGACGAGTGCTGGAGTGGAGACCGCGCCTTGGTAAGCGGAGCGTAGGACGCCCTCCGGCCCGATGGACCGACGACTTGAGAAAGGTCGCTGATGGAGGCTGGATGAGAAAGAAGAGGGCAGGGATATCTGGCGCAAAATGGGGGAGACCTATATCCTGCAGTGGACTGCGATAGGTTGAAGAGAGAGAGAGAGTGGAAAACTTTGCACTCCTGGGTTCTTTGTCTCTAAGTAATGTCCTGACAGGCCTGCACACTTAGAAGCATAAAAAAAATTAATCGAGAATTTTGAACTGTTTCGTTCTGTTTTATGGTAACATAATTTAACAATTCATTCTACTATACAATTACCGTTTTAATCCATTATCAATAAAGTTGTAGCGGAATACGAAAACAGTTAAATTGAAAAGTGTCAAGAATATTACCTACCGCCTAGTTTACTACACGGAAGACTCGATACTGAGTCGTCTTTGTAGGTACCACCGCAGTGCCAGATAAGTATTGTCCTGTGTAAACCCGAAATAAGAGTGCTATGCACTTTTGTGTTTCGAAATAAAGGCACTGTAGCTAGTGAAATAACCGTGTATATGCGACCTAACATCTGTTGTCTCGGATGACGGGTGCAGTGCGGCATTGATAGAGAATAATAACTGTTTATCAGTTGCTGGTCTCCTTCGATGCCGCTCTATCATGGTCAGGCGTATCACTTACCATCAGTTGAGCATTCTGACCGAACATAAGAAATGTAGTAGAATTGAGGCCTTGTATATTAGTTCGTTGTTCACTGAGACTAGTTTATGACTGTATATTGTCCGTTCAACTGGGAGCAATTTTACATTAATATTACAAGAACGGGCTACCTGGAGAGCAGGCAATATAATCAGTTGCATTATTACGTTAGGTCCTATTCAGGTGGGAGGTTTTGGATGTTGTGGTATTGGTGTTAAGTTACTAGGTGGTAAATTTGGTACTGGGGTGTCAAGGTACTTTAGGCTTTAATCGCAATGCCAGAAATCATCAAATGAAGTATAGAATTAAATGAAATTTAGAAAATCTATGTGATTGTAAATATCACCTTTTGACAGGACGACGTCTATCGAGGCAGCTAGAATTTATAAAGACTAAATTTATCAAGTTTAAGTTGAATTCTCTTGCGGTGAAGGAAAACATCGTGGGGAAACCTGCGCACGCCTGCGAAGTGATTCAAAGGTTGTGCGTGAAGTCGTCCAACCCGCACTGGGCCCGCGAGGACGACTAAGGCCTATATGGATAGGCTCGTGCCCCTGGGTGGAAACGTTTAATGAGCTGATGATGTATAAGTCTATTTGAGTCTATTTGAGAGTACTATAAGCTTCATCATCAGCTCATTAAACGTCCCACCGAGGCACGAGCCTACCCGTATAGGGTGATTAGGCCTTAGTCGTCCACGCGGGCCCAGTGCGATTGGACGACTTCACACACAACTTTCGAATCTTCTTCAGGCGTGCATGAAGGTTTCCTCACGATGTTTTCCTTCACCGTAAGAGCGTCGGATAATAAGACTATAAGCTTATATAAACAATAATAGATTCACAATCTCACTTAAAAAGTGTCTGCGACAAAATTCTGCCCATCCGTCAGTTGGACAAAATTTTCATTCATAATCACGTCGCTCGCTACATGTAATAGTGACATTGTAGTATGCTCGTACTTTTGATTTAATACCCTTTTAATGACGCCTTAAGGTCAAATTTTAATGAATAATTTTAGAAGGTGTCAAGCGCTCGGAAATTTAGTGTTGATATTTGTTTATTAATATTATAAGACACAAACAAAATCTTGAAAACTTTTTGTGAGCGCACCTTATCTTGTTAAACTGCTAAATTTATAGAACTCTAACAAAGGTCAGCAAAATGGCGTTAAATTATAACACTCAAGTCGGGTACGGTATCTTGAAATAAATTAATAAATATCCACTGACATTCACACAGCGCCATCTAGCTCCAAGTTAAGCGTGAAGCTTGTATTTCGGTACTAAACAACTGTTATTTTAGTAATATATCACATGATCAACGAACTTCACAAGTGAAATTCGATCAGTATATATGAATTAGCTTCATTCGAAGATATAATAAATTTACCATGTAGTCCCTTTAACCTGTAAGGCAACTTCGCACTTATTAAGAGACTAGCTTTTGCCCGCGGCTTCGCCCGCGTTAAATCGGGATGACAAAATTATTCTGTTTTCGTTACCAGGAAAGGAGCCATTCACTTGGTAACGAAAACAGAATAATTTCAACACTGCAACACTGCTTCTTCTTTTCTTTAAGGGCCGGTTTAAGGGCCGGTTTGCAAAAACTTCAATATGCAAGATTTATTGTTCATGACAAATAGCCATCATACTTATTTTTAGCTTTCTACCTTGTAAACTGTTTAAACTTATAAAGAAAAATTATGTATACATATATATCACTATACATAGGAATCCCCCGCCCCAGTTTAAAAGTTTTGGAGTCTATTTCCCCTCTCCCCCCCTCCCCCCAATTTAAAAGGTTTTGGGGTAAATTTTGTGGATATATATATAACTATACATAGGCTTCCCCCCACACCTTTAAAGGTTTTGGGGCCTATTTACAAAAAAAAAATATATACATCACTAATTACATATATATTTATATATTATATCAGTGTAAAGGTGTTTGGGTAAAAATTCTGAATATATATATATATGTATAACCTATTCTAGGTTACCTTCTATCAACATACCAAGTCTCAATAAAATCTACCTTAAACTGCCGAAAATTGGATATAATACTTCCTCCCCTATTTGAAGGGTTTGGGGGTGGATTTGAAAAAAAAAATATGCCATATTTTTCGTTTCTGACAAACAGTCCGCACATCAAATTTCAGCGTCGTACTACAAAAATTGCGGAAGGTTCCATACAAACTTCCAACTCCCATTTTAGGGAAGCGGGGGGTGAAAACGGAACAAAAAGTAGCCTAAAACCTATGCTAGGTTACCTACTATCAACATACCAAGTATCAATAAAATCTACCTTAAAACTGCAAAAATCGAATATGACACTTCCTCCCCTATTGAAGGTTTGGGGGTGGATTTTGAAAAAAAAATATGCCATATTTTTCGTTTCTGACAAACAGTCCGCACATCAAATTTCAGCGTCGTACTACAAAAATTGCGGAAGGTTCCATACAAACTTCCAACCCCATTTTAGGGAAGTGGGGGGTGAAAACGGGACATAAAGTAGCCTTAAACCTATTCTAGGTTACCTACTATCAAACATACCAAGTTTCAATAAAATCTACCTTAAAACTGCGAAAAATCGAATATGATACTTCCTCCCCTATTTGAAGGTTGGGGGTGGATTTTTGAAAAAAAAAAAAATATGCCATATACTGTTACACACTATACAGGAAGGCCAGGATGCTCACCTGATGGTAAGTGTTACGCTCGACCATGACAAAGCGTTGAAGGAAAAACAACAACTGATAGAGAATTATTATTCTCCATCATGCCACACTACGCCCGATCATGTCTCGACAACAGATGTTCGGTTTCTTATACCCGGTAATTTTACTAGTGATA
This sequence comes from Leucinodes orbonalis, assembly GCA_019425675.1. Classification (NCBI taxonomy): domain Eukaryota; kingdom Metazoa; phylum Arthropoda; class Insecta; order Lepidoptera; family Crambidae; genus Leucinodes; species Leucinodes orbonalis. The sequence goes on along the minus strand of PQWD01005915.1, from coordinate 8,042 downwards.
GTATGTATAAAAACCAGTAAAACAGTTTCCACAAGAGATGTTTATTCTTTCACACTTTACAAGAGAATGATGTAGCAACTGCATGATTATAATCAGTATTTATACCCTTTTCATCATCAGCTCATTAAACGTCCCCACCGAGGGGCACGAGCCTACCCGTATAGGGTGATTAGGCCTAGTCGTCCACGCGGGCCCAGTGCGATTGGACGACTTCACACACAACCTACGAATCTCTTCGCAGGCGTGATGAAGGTTTCCTCACGATGTTTTCCTTCACCGTAAGACGTCGGATAACGTACATATATTTTTCGAAAATTCGAAAATACATTGGTACGTGTCGGGATTTGAACCTCAGCCCTCCCGGTAGGAAGGCGACAGTCCACACCACTGAGCCACCGACGCTCTTTATACCCTTTTATCGGAAGTCAATATTATAACTTTACTCAATAATCAACAAAAGTATTCATAAAGGTGGCGCCACTGCACCACTTCCGTTTGAATAAATGTTATATTGAGACTATTACATTTCGATACAATTGTTACAAAATATTTTAATACAAGCATAAGCTATTTGACAACTCAGTTTATTACAGTAATTTCATAAAATATACGAAAAGCTAATACTAACCGGAAGCTTAAAGACCAACTATTAACATTCAAAGATGGCGACACTTGAATTTAAGTTAGAACAAGTTTACGTAAATACATTAGACAATTTAAACATTCAAATATGAATGACTAACACTAGCTACATCTGAAACAAAAGGTATAACACTCCTATTTCACGGGACGATATCTGGCACTGCGGTGGTACCGACCTATACGACTCAGTATCAAATCTACCGCCTAGGGTGTAGTAGGGTGGCTCGACGAGGTTAGGAATAATTCATTCCATCAGATCAGTATTTAGAGAAATATGCATACCACTGTCGCAAGCTGCTAAGCAAGCACTTTATCGGCTTGCAGTCAATTCAGGCAAGTCATTGTGTAATGGAAATCTATCAATGCGTCCGTTATCTTGGAGATTAGCGTATACTGAGCCTAAAACTGGTCGGGCACTTTGGCGAAATATTAAACAGTGATCCGTCATTATTACTGTTATTAACTCCGTAATCTGACCGGTTTGTAGGGTTGACTGTTTAAAATATTTTATTTTCATATATTTTTGCTTTTTATTGAACAGGAGGCAAACGAGCATAGGCCCGTCTAATGGAAAGTGACACCGCCGCCCATGGACATTGCAAAGACTGAAGTCCCGGAAATGGGTTGCCAGCCTTCTAATTTATTATTATATTTGTAATTTTAGTTTACTAATATATTTCATAATCAACCTATAACGTTCCTATGTAGGTCATAGATGTCTTCTCGCATAACATTAACTAAATTAATGTGGGGGAGATTGTGCCGTAATCTACGAGTACAACGCGGGCGCGCTGTGGATTTTTTTTTACGTTACGAAGTGAACGTCACGGCCAGGACGCTAGATTGATGGTGAGTGACAGAGCGGCATTAAAGTAGATAAACAAGTGATAAACAGTTATTATTCTCTATCAATGCGCCCGTCACCCGAAATAACAGATGTAAGGTCTCTTATACCAGGGATTTCACTAGCTATAGTGCCCTCATTCCGAAACACAAAAGTGCATAATACTTCTGTTACTCGGGACGACTTCTGGCATTGTAGTGGTACCTTCCTAGACGACTCAGTGTCGAGTCTACCACCAAGTGTTTGTTAACGATCGTAAGATTATAGCCGGGATCGACTGCTTAAAGTGCGCTCTGAAGCAAGCACTCTTTCTTTCGGATAATCAGGTATACTTCGCCTGCAATCCTGTTTGTCCGAAAAGGAAGATGATTCCTGCCCAATACCCCTATTGCTATACTATGCGGGAAGGCCTGTGCTCTGAAGTGGGCCATTTTAGGCTAAAGTGATAATGACACCTTTTGTTGAAAAGTAACAAGTTAACAACCCTCATTTTGCGTCTGATATGTCCTCCGCTTTCTTCATCGAGCCTCTAAGGCAACTGAAACGTTACAAATGAATTTCTTAGAAGTTGGCAACCCTAAGTTCAATAAAACAGTGTCGCAAGTAAAACTATAAGCTACAAATTGGTAACCTTATAAATAATTATGTTGTAATCAGTTCCAGATTTAGGTGGGAGAAATGGGTGAATTTGTTATCCCTAACGTCTCCCAAAATCTCTTAAACATCTTTCGGTTGACTATGATATCAATCAATCAATCATAATCAGCTCATTAAACGTCCCCACCGAGGGCACGAGCCTACCTGTACAGGGCGATTGAAACACATTGGTTCGTGGCTGGATTTGAAGCTGCAACCTCCAGATGGGACAGCAGCAGTCCCCACCAATGAGCCATTGACGCTTAGGTAATTCACCCTTAAGATAACAATAATAATAAATATCCACTGACGCTCACATAGCGCCATCTAGCAAAAATTAAGCGAAGAGCTTCCAGTTGGCATACTAAACAAGTGATAACTAACTTAACGTAACTTTTATATATTTTTTTGTAAATATCTGGGGGCACGGCAGTGTCCCCGCCAAGTCGAGCGCGAAGCAAACACTGCCGTACCATCCTTTACAGGATCCATTTCGCCGCATTTCACCCCAATTTGAGAACCTTTGGATAAACCAGAGCGCTGAAATTTTCAATTTAGAAAAATATAATAACTTCTTTAAATCCAAAATTTCGAGTCTGTAGGTCATTTAGTTCCGACGTTAAGCGAAAGCAAAGTTTCGCATTTTCGACAAATAGACACTCACTCACTCACTCACTCATGAGCATCAAAATAGAACTAGTACTTCCCATTAACTCAGAGAGCTGAAATTCGGTACAGAGAGGGTTAAACTTAGTCAGCTACATTAAGGGAAAATATAAAAACTTGGATAATCGAAGATCTGCCCCCGCCAAGTCGAGCGTGCTAGACCAATACAAACAGAATGTCATGCACACAAAATAATTGTAGGTACTGACCGGGTATCGGACCTCGGAAGCTGGGTGTAATGTTAGCCGACGTCAACCATTACACCCATGGGTCGTCCAATATTCCTTTCAAGTTTCTACAAAAAGAAGTGAAATCCCACCAAAAACTTTCTGTAAAATCTAGCCAAGTCTCGATGGAGCTGCTTGATTATCTCTAAAAAGTAATGAATCAGACAAAGACGTGCCAAGTCTAAGGTTCCTTACTGCGATTACTTTATTATTATGTTTAATGTTGTGTGACTTGGCCGTTAACATTATTTATACGTTAATGGCTTTATCAAACCTACAATCGACGGGTTATTGAATCACCGTTTTCCAAGTGGCAAATTTGTATAGTCAATGGGTAGCGATTCTAGCGACAGAATAGTGCAATGGTGTCCTGGAGCACCTGGTTTTGTATCCTTGTATACTCTTCAACGGCCAAGTCACACAACATCAACCATTATAATAAAGTAATCGCAGTAAGGAACCTTAGACTTGGCACATCGTGCCCGCTGAGGTTGAAATATGCGTGATTGGGTAGGTTCACCACCGTCTTCTTCGTCGTGGTGCCTTCGAAGTAAGGGTAAACGTTAACACCAATGAACACTATGTTTGTTTTGAATTAACTTTATATAATGAGAATTCCACACCGTTGAGACACCGACGCTCTATCGGGAGGGCTGAGGTTCAAATCCCGCCCCGTACCAATGTGTTTTCAAATTTTCGAAATGATACGTTATCCGACGCTCTTACGGTGAAAGAAAACATCGTGAGGAAACCTGCGCACACCTGCGAAGAGATTGAAGGGTTGTGCGTGAAGTCGTCTAACCCGCACTGGGCCCGCATGGACGACTAAGGCCATAAAACCCTACGGTAGGCTCGTGCCAATTGGTGGACGTTCAATGAGCTGATGATGATGAAATGAAAGCACCATTAGATTTTCCTTAACAAGGAAGGGCAGACGTAAACTGCGTTCATTTATTATACCCGCGTGCGTGTTTCAAACGATCGTTCTCGTGTCGTTTGGAAAGCTTTCGCTATTTAGGCTAGCACTGTCAAGCCGAAAATAAACATTTTACTGTAAATTTAACGTAGCTTAATGAGCCAAGATCTTGTGAAAATAAATTGATAAAAATACATTATTTAATAATCAAGGTGAAATGATTTTGAAATTCTACCTCTAAGGGGATAAAATAGGGATGAAATAATACTTCTCAACGCGAGTGAAGCAACAGTCAAATCTAGTGAGTTACATGTATAAATATACTCCAGTGGGTTCCAAATAAAACAAACGAAATGTCTTATTTGTGATAAGATATGTCAAGTCACAGTATCCGAAAATACCGCTGCCTGTTTTACACAGCTTTGCTAAAAGAACCACGGTGAATGAAAACATCGTGAGGAAACATGCGCACGCCCATAGATTTAGAATTAGCGCGCTGCGCTTATAAGATACACGAAGCGTGGGAGTGAGAGGTCCTTAATCAAGTACAAAATGCCCGAGAGAAAAAGAGACAGCGAATAAAGGATTATATGTTATTGTTTTTGCGAGTTAGCGGCCCATATAGCGGCCCGGTGTGTTGTCAGTGTCAGTCAAGTGTCAGTGAAAATTGTGAATATTATTGCTAATTGTTCTATTAAATTTAATTATTACTTTATACAATTATGGTGTCGTGTGCTGTACCTGGATGCAACGCTACTAGGCGAAATAATCCGAATTAATACACTTTTACTGGTAAATACGATTTTATCATTGGAATTTTACGAACCATTTTTACTTAATTTCAGCTAGAAATTGGCTTATAAATATAAGTTTTCAATATAATTTTGATTCCCATTTATATATTTGAGAATAAATAGTGTTTTTTATTTAAATTCGCGAAAATAATGTATAAAATAGCAAATTGTTTGTTTACGCTAGTGCTTGACAAAGCGGTGACGTCATTACAATCGATAAAAAACTTGAATAGTTTTTTAGAAGAATACACAACATAAATATTGATGATTTCGTCTACTTATGTAAAAATAACATTATTCATAGATACTTATTTTATTTACATATTGGTAAATAAATATCGATGTTTTCAGGTTTCCACACAGTTCACCATTGATGGAAAAATGGATGCGGACTTAAAATAGACCAGATTAAACTCTTAATAAGAATTAAACACGTAAACGAAATGTTCAATTAAGCAAGGAAACCATACGAACACATCTCAAAAAGTGTTATATTGAGAGGGCAATAAATAAAATCATTTAAAAGTATTGAGTTAATTAATTTACTGTATCTATACTGATATTATAAAGCTGAAGAGTTTGTTTGTTTGAACTCACTTATCTCAGGAACTACTGGACCTTTCAGTTTTAGATTTCTTATTTATCGATAAAGGATATACTAAAAACAATAGTAGTGGAGCAGTAAGAAAGAATGATTGAACATTTTTCCTACATAGAGCTTTCCGCTGCGTGCGCTGTGAAAACGGTTAAAGTTTCGCAAAAGTCATGTATGAGAGTTCTAAAAAAAGACCGCGACAGCATGTCTTATCTTTAAAGGTTAGCTCACAATAACTTCTTAAATTTATCTAAAATAATGCATTATTTGCGAAGGTGTTTTCATAAACATAATATTAATCCCTATGCAAATAAATATGTTATTTATCACGAGTATTTAATTTAAAACAAATTGCCCTTCACAGCATTTAATTTAAATGAATATCTCAGTTCCTCCGAGCTCAGGAGTTATCGCAGTTATTAGCTCAAAGTAACTAAGTACTGGCCACCATCGGTCACCGTCGTTATAAGTTGTAAACAATTATAGGTTTGCTTATGATTCAGATTCATCAGGATTAAAATACCCATGATTTTCTTGGTTTCTGTACGAAAAGAGACCGCCCGTTGATTTACATCACAATCGATAATAAGAACTTTTGGCGTGGACAACACTATTTGGAACTTACACATAGACATTCACCAACACATATATACTTCAATATTTTTGTCATGCCTCTAAGCCGCCTTTGTGTATCTTGTATATACTAAATCTATGCGCACGCCTGCTAAGAGATTCAATGGTTGTGCATGGAGTCAGCGAATCCGCACAGGGTCTGCATGGACAACTAAGACCTATACACCCTATACGGGTAGGCTTGCGCCCCTTGATGAAGTTGTATAATGACCGATAAATGTTAATTGATAGGAATCGGCTCACATTGAAGTCAATAAATAAAATAAATAAATAAATAATATCCATTGACATTGACACAGCGCCATCTAGCCCCAAGTTAAGCGTGAAGCTTTATGGTACTAACAACGATAAATATACTTAAATACATTTTTTTTCGTAAATACATACATATCATACATAGAAACATCCAGACCATTACAAACAGACATGTCATGCACACATGTTTGTACTGCCGGGATCAAACCCGGAACCCTTGGTGTTGCAGCCGACCTCTTCAACCGCAACACCAAATGGTCTCAATAATTGGTTATGGCAGTCGTGGACATAATTATGCATTTCAATGATAATTATAATTCCAATCTGCTCACTTTTACTAAACACTATACTTGAAAAGTCTTAGCAATTCAATTCTATTTTTGAAAAAAAAAACACTTATGTTTTATATCTTAGTGTGCAAGAGAACTTGGCTTTCCACTACCGTTATTTTTGCTTTGAATTACATTCATCGTTAGCACACAGCGTATTAAACTCTAAAGTTAAGCAAATAAGGAATATTTTTGTATGCAACCTATTTTATAGGATGGCTATGAATGGATGACGCGATTTGGTGATTTTATTGTAATTTTTTTGATAGAATTGTGTCAGATTTGTCTTCATAAAGATATTGTATAGTAAAAAGTTACTGGTGTATTTGTTTGGGATATGCACATTTTTTTTCATCGGAATTGTTTTTGCTGGCCGCGAATAGTCTTCACGGTTTAAATACTTGCGCTGTAAACATCTATGACCTATAACTTACAGTTATGACCTAAAACTTACTGGTTTTCTCGGAAGATCAGCGTAGAGATGTCTAGTAGGCACCTCTAGTGATTTTAGTGTGTTTGTTAGGCGCTACTGCATTGTACTGACTGGTTTACATCTTATTCTTACGCTATAAAAAAGTTTGAGTGTATCTTTTATTATTAATCTCAAACGTCCCACTGCATGGCACAACTCTTTCTTAATAACATCGCTGTGCAGACTTTGGGCTGTAACAAGATATTTTTCTGGGGTAACCCATCGGACGATGGGCCTGTGCGGTAGTTTCTTGACTTGTTCCGTGGATATTAATAGTGGTAGCTTCATTTGACATTCATAAGTGTTCTTTAAGGACCTAAACTGAATAAACACTTTTCATTTCATTTCATTTCATAATGCCTTCATTTACTGAACAGGACGTTCAGGACGCTCACCTGATGGTAAGTGATACGCCTAACTATGACAGAGCGGCATTGATGGAGACCAACAACGGATATAGTAATTATCCCCCATCAAAACCTCACTGTGCCCAACATCCGAGACAACAGATATTAGGTCTCTTATGCCCGGTGATTTTACAAGCTACAGTGCCCTCATCCCGAAACAGAAACAAGTGAAGTGCAAAACACTTCTGTTTCACGGGCAGATATCTGGCACTGCGGTGGTACCTACCTAGACGACTCAGTACTGAGTCTACCGTCTAGTAAAATGTATATAGACAATGTTGATAGTTCAAACTTTTGGTTCAGTAATGTTATTTCTGTTCCCATTTCACAAGTCATTGGACAACTTTAAAAATGCGAAAACTCACAAAGTTGGTTGTAATTATGCGATGCGTGTTCGTCCATTAACGTAATGCTTTGATGAACCCTGTTCTGGTTCATAGCGGTTTAGTTTTACGAACTGATTCAACCTAGAAAACCATATTAGGGCTGATTCGCGTGAATTCAGTATTAATGTGTCATAAAACATAATAAAACAATTGACGATTCAAAAGTACTGAATTACGATAGTTTGAGTTTTTTTAAGAAGGCTTTTTTTATACTATCAACTGTACAGAACGGCAAGACGC
>PQWD01005913.1:0-27093 GCA_019425675.1 Leucinodes orbonalis | reverse complement strand
AGCACTGTAGGTTTATCTGGTTGTATTAATCTAGTAAAGATATTGCTTTTATTATTCATATTTTAACGTCGGCTTTAATGCTGATTTTAATTTAATTATCGGTTGCTAGTGTCACGTAGTTTTAGATGAGACATCTCCGACTTATCACAGCATCTAACTCTCCATTAACATACGACCATAAAAAATATTTTAACAAATTTACCATATCCTAATTTACAAAGCGCTACTAAAAAGGAAATCACTAATTTGGACTAATGTCCAATAAACATAAAACAGGCTGTTCTTTGGTCGTATACTGTAATTACAACAAAACTACTATTTAAAGCTACACCTTTTTATAGTAGACGCGTTAATCATTTGTTTTTATAGATGTGCTATTACGGCATACAAATTGCATGGACCTGTCATCACAATCTATCATTTTTTAACCACAAAACTTTTGTACTAGTAGCGAACGACCAGATTTCATAATGAGCAATGCATTACGCGGTCGTTGGTAGTTTCAAGTCGTACCTAAAAAAGAACTAATATTAGCATGACCACAAACTAGATATATATTTTTCTGGCTACTTTTAACTGTTTGACCTTCGCGACTGACTGAAAAACTGTTATAAAATGAAATTTGTAAAAAAGTTATATTATTCTCCATCAATGCCGCAATGCGCCCGTCACCCGAGACAACAGATGTTAGGTCACTTATACCCGGTAATATCACTTTTTATATGGGCGATATGAATGCAAAGTCAAAATGACATTACAAATCACACACACACATTGTACACACGCCCTTACCATTGAAAAGACGTGCTTTACGCAACGAGCCGTCAAAAGTGACAGAGAAATAAAACCGCGACACACTAGCAATGGAATCCTCACACGACATAGGAGAATGAGAGCACGGCGCATTAGCGCGCCTCTATCTGTGACTGTCATTCGCAGTCATTTTGCTGAATGACCAGACGGTTTCGTATGGTGCTAAATTTAATCAGACTTTTTGATTTATGTCCCTCATCTTTCTTAGTCACCAATTGAGTGCCTTGAAAGGCACGACCACAATGGTGATGGAATGCAAGTGTACTTGTATTCTGGTTGTCTAATCGCAAAATAACACACGTTACGTTACTGGTATTTTTTTTAAATAGGATAGGGGGCAAACGAGCAGACGGATCACCTGATGGAAAGTGAATACCGCCCATGGACATTTGCAACACCAAAGGAGCTACGAAATGCGTTCTCGGCCTATGTATGTATGTTTATATCCCGCCGTGCACATCTGATTAAGTTCAACAACAGTTACATTAAATTTCGCACACTAATTATTCAGTCACAGCGATTAAAATAACAACATGTACAGGAAGAACTGGTATGGTAAAAAGAAGAAAATGTGTCTCGATAAGAATAATTTGAACTCGAAATGTTAGTGGGTTAATGGCAATGTACACACCGTGTTTCCTGCGAACCTCCATCGCGCGTACATCCATAACTCATGCTAATAAGCCAGACGCAGTTGATAAAATATCGCGTTTCAATTCGGCTCCTTTGTCCGGAATTTCATTTTACGTCGAATGTTTGCTTAATATATACGATGCTTGTTTTTATAGTTATAGTCACTAATGGGTATCGAACCGGGTTATTTTATGTAACTAGTTCAAGCGAACAAAAATATTTGCACGACACAGATGAAGATTTACGGCTATATAAATTCGTTTTAACGATTCCGCAATATCGACCCAGTATGTTTACGGCGAATCGTTTCGACAATCGATGGGCTATTTATTCTATGAATTTATAATAGCTAAATTTCATGATGCATAAATAAAAACGATTTACTAGAAATATTGTCATAATACTGTGGAGTAATTCATAAAACAAAATTAACCTATTTTATAATTTTAATAATTTATATTAGGTACTGAATAGATAGTAATGAAGTAATAAGGTATTAAAAGTTAGAAGTAAAAATCTCTTAAAACAACGCCTTAACGAAGTTTTTTTTACACTAAATAAACTGAGATGTAACAATTCACGATGGTGGATCTCGTAAATTAAAAACACAGTATACTGTGTTTTTAACTTTTTTCCTCTATTTCATCCATACATAAAACAAATTCTAATAATATTTAACAAATGATTGTCATTACATATTATGATCAGTCCGCTAATGTTTTAAGTAACAACGGTTCTAAATTTACAAATACATTCATGATTATTTTAAGCAAATATCACTAAAATACATTAAAATATTTCCAATAAATGACGCAATTAATTAGAAAGCTAACAACATTATACAACAACTTTTGCAGCGGATTTATTGTATCTGCAATCCGTTGCACCCAGCGTTCCACTCGGGCGGTCACACGAGAGTTACCGAAACACAAAAGATTTTTGGTAGTCAACACTTCTCAGAAGTCATCCGGAGTGAAAAAAGTTAATTGATAAATCCAATGAAAGTACAAATTCAATAAAATAGCAACCGTGAAACTTCTTCAAATTCTCGGAAAGTTGTACCAACGAGAGTATGAACGGGGGAAATATTTCAGGTATTTGTAAAAAAATGTTTCTTTTTCTTATTTATAGCCTTGTATGTATGTGGCTGTATAGGGTCCCAGCATACACTGCATAGGACCCATGTTGACATGGGCCTATGCAGTGATACATCATACTGCATAGTGGACGAGGCTTTGGTGATCTGCCAACGCACTGGGCCAATGCGCCCGGTTACGGTTGAAAATATTTTGTAAAACAAAGTGGCAGCAGGGTTTAGTCCCGGGCATGACACTACATTTCTGTGCACGAACATTGCTTGCATTGTTATGGGTGTTTCTTGTAATATGTATGCATTTAGAAAAAAAAATAAGTAGGTTTATTGTAAACAATCTCGATCGACAGCATCTCATTTTGGGGATCGACAGCAAAATTGGGTGCAATAACGTCTAAATAAATACAGCAAATTATAGGTATATAATACGAAAAAAATATCTCCGAGGTGACGTACGTCAACATGATGAGTTCCAACAAACCATAGTCAGTGCACCAGTTACAGCCAGTCGCCGCTGTGTGCACAGGTGCTCACCAATTTACATAACAATGGTCCGCGCGCATCCGCGAGCCAACCTACACCGTTGCATCACAACATTACTTTAATGATATTTTAAACTCCAATTTTCCTTAGATTTCACGGTTTGCGCAACCGATCTTTGACCCCCCCTCTCCCCTCGCTTTTTATGTGATCGGGACGGTCAGTTCGCTCGCCTGATGACAAGCCTGACTATGACAGAGTTTGTATTGAAGGAGAACAGTCACTACTCTCCGTCAACACCGCCCTACGCCCTCACCCGAGACATCAAATGTTAAGTCTCATATACCCGGTTTTTCACTAGCTACAGTGCCCGCATGCCGAAATACAGAAGTGCAAAACACTCCTTTTCACGAGGCGATATCTGGCACTGCGGTGGTGCCTACCTAGACGACTCAGTATCGAGTTACCACACGTAAGCTCGTAGTTAAACTCTTCAGTAAACTTATCAAATTTCCATTACGACTTATCGTCAATTCGGCAGACAGGAGAAATCCGGGAGGCAATTTGCATCAGATTAATCGTTGATTTATTAGCAAATGGTGCCGAACTCACCGGCGCGCAACCGGACTTTACGGGGACAATGCCGAAGAAAAATGATCCCCGCAACGGTACCCGGTGATGGAAATCGTAAAATATGCACGAACACTTGTACAGTTCGGGAATTATGGCGGTCATTATTCGCCACGCCATTATGGCACGATCTCCATTAAGGGTATCTCGCGTGCATAAATATCGGGCCGCTATCAAAATATCAATTCCAATAAGTAGGTGGGTGAAGAGTTATTATTTGCATTAACATAGAGATGTATAAACGTCGTTCGTTCGTATTATTTGTGATGGAGTACATGAGATTTGGTATTATTATAAAGAGCTATATTAGTATAGAACATTTAAAGGCGTCAACATTACAATCAGGACAAGATTACAGCAGGACCTATCTATATACCAGTTTAATTAATTACATACACCATATTCTTATATTATAAATAAATTTATAAGTAATAATTTAAAAACATGCCTTTTGCAAGTGACACGCGTCATGTTAAACTAATCTATCGCATCAATTGAAGGGTTCTGGCTGTGTTATAATTGTTATAAAGCACATACATAAAAGAAATCTTAATTTAATGTTGAATAAACTCAATATTCCGCTTCAATTTAGACACGGAAATGCCAATCCAATTTTATACGTACCTCAGCTGGTAATATTATTTAAGGCGTACCAATCATGCATAACTTAATACATATTCTAATAGAATCCCTGCGTATACCATTAGAGATACGATTCAAACACCAGACGTTGCACCCTTGACCCGGTACCAGCCCCACCGCTTGGTCTGCGTGAAACAATAGGCCCTAATGCTGAAGCTCGAACAATAGAAGCTAATTCGAGCCCGGACCGAGCTAAACTACGCATTGTTGAGTACCACAGTACACGCACATCGCATCGACTAACGTGCGCAATACTTTGTATCGAGTACACTTTTGTTTGTGAATACTCTTTTTTCACTTGTACAATAATATGGCAGTTCTAGAACAGGGGTTCGCAACCTAAGCATTCCCATACTGTTCGTCGTGCCTGATATATCATAGTAATTTTCTTTGATATTGAGGGTACAACCTTCTATAATCGCAAGAGCATTAAGAGCTGGTCCAAAGCGTGATACCGATAACCATGAATCACTTAACTTCTTTGTTTAACGGCGTGTATTAGAAGGTGGTAGATAATTATGGGATCTGCCATAAGAGATTAAGTCCATAAATATCTTATCAGTTATATTAATCCGATTACAATCTATATACAATATATAAATAATATAATAATAAATATCGTGTAAATATTTAAAGCCATGACGACACCTCAAGAGAGTTTTAAAAATCCCCAACACGCAACACTAAAAATTTCCGAGTAACAAAAAATTCATTGATTAACGAAATGTTGTTTACCTCTGAAGTGTGACAATGACAAGTGTTTGTTAAAAATTAGGTGTTGAAAGGTATAATATGTATGTGAACTTCCTCTTTATTCTAAGTGAACAATGTAGTACTATCAATGTCCGGGCTACTTCCCGTCACAGGTAAGGCGTAAAACTTACAATTTATTGTAGCCTCTTCATTGTAGTGACAGACGTCATTGTGTCTCAATATTGTCTCTTACCTGAAACAAGAAAAATACATTAATCATTTGCATATGAATAACGCAATCCGACGCACTTACACAACGCCAAGTTTCGATCTTTAATAGCATCATAAATAATGTAATAACAATCGATAGCAAATATTTTTGATAAGTTTCAAAAATTCGAAACAGATTGCATTAATCGCCAAACATAACAGTGTTAATCAAATATTAAAATTGAAGGTATAAATATACGTATTTCCATTCACAAAATATTGTATTTGCATTTAGAGCATTTTCCTTTAAAGGAGGAGTTTTAGTGTTAAGTTTCTTTTGGGAAGCTGTTTTGTCAATATTGTTTGCCCAATTTTACTAATTGAAATGATTTATATTGTATATTTTTACGTTAATAAGTGCTTATTGTAAGCCTGAATTCAATTGATTGATTTTTGCTAATCACACAAAAAATATTCTGAACCAAAAGTCGAAACTATGTCGCAGCCACTTTAAGACAAATCGCATCCACAATATCAGATAACTTTTTATAGTGGTGCCGATAAAACATGTAACCGATATGAGTATTAAAGATCAGATTCTAATTTAATACCATTGCGGACCACACAGGCCGGGCAGGCTCGTGTTTATGGGCCGTGTGTTAACAGGTGCCGCGCGCAGGACAATGGGGAAGTACGTGTGGTCCGCACAGGGCTGGCGATCCCCATTTCCAGTCCCGGATTTGCATCACAACGGAGGTCAAACGCCATATATGTCGCGTAATATCAATGCATGGGATAGCCTGATTTGAATTCATTCGTTATATTTTCTTAATCAATGCGGTTCGCATATAGATAGATACAATTTGACAATTTATTTGGCTTATAAGAAATGTTTAAAAAAAAAGCTTATTGACATCCATTATATGCATGCATATTATAAAAGTTAAAAATCTGTATATATGTGTATGGGATATCTGGTGCAAAATGGGGAAGACCTATGTCGCAGTGGACTGCGATAGTTTGAAGAAGAGAGATATGTATGTCGTTGTTAATTTTTGTGTCTTATTTTACAAGACTTGGCATATTATCAACACATAGGGATAGTCAGGGAACAGGTCCTTCGATTTTGCGACTCTCAAATTTTGCTAAACATAAATTCATGGATGCAACACAGTTTAATCCCTTCCTCTAAACTGTTGGTGACTAACATCTTTAATTGCCTGTTTTTTCTAGCTGACTGCTGTTGGCCCCAGGTGGCCAGGAAGCCGTAAGCTTCACCGGGGAATTGGCAAGCACAGATGGCTCTCAGCCTTAAATTTTTCATAACGAGCCTAAAGGAGTCTCAGAATGGGTCTGGAACCTCGGCCGAGGGCGTTGCGGAATATTGCTCACCAGTGATCTGTTGTTTCAATCACTGCCTTACAACTACTGGGACGTACCTTTGCTCACAAGTCACACCTGACGTTATCCCAGTGTCAACCCTGAAGGGTAAGCGGTCACAGCGGATCGGAACAACAAACTGCGGCCAAGGCGGGCGTTTACGCGGCGCCATATGGCGGAAGCGGCGTGCATTGTACGCGCTGCAACGGACCCGCGACGCACCTCTTTATATCGCCATTCGCTAACGAACCTTTGTTCTTTGATGTTATTTTTTTATAAATAATATCATCAGCTCATTAAACCGAGGGGCACGAGCCTACCCGTATAGGGTGATTAGGCCTTAGTCCTCCACGCGGGCCGAGTGCGGGTTGGACGACTTCACGCACAACCTTTGAATCTCTTCACAGGCGTGCGCAGGTTTCCACACGATGTTTTCCTTCTCCGTAAGAGCGTCAAATAACGTACATATATTTTTCGAAAACACATTGATTGCGGGATTTTAACCTCAGCCCTCCTGGTAGGAAGGCAACAGTCCACTCCATTGAACACCGATGCTCATTGTTTTTTAATATTTTTTTTATAAATATGGTAACAATCGAGCAGACAGCCCACCTTACACTATCGCAAATACATTTGTGCTCGTAAAATAGGTTATAATAACATTTCAGATAATTCGCGGGAGATCGCTCATTAGAATATCTATTAATCGTAGAATGATGACGTAAACAACTTGTTTATAAATTCAGTCTCGAATGCACTCCTGCTAGTCATGTTTATGGTACTGACTTATTCCATCTATCTTTGGTTTAAATATATGTAGTAAAATTACTGTGACCCACAAATTAGGAACTACACTGGGCAGAAAGTTAGAAACCCGAAAGCTCTGATCCCGTAGTAGAAACCCAGTGTAGTAGATCTCTTTCATCAGAAAGAGGCGGCTTACCAGGTGGTCAGACGTGCTCAGTTAAATTATAAAGTATCATAAAATAAACTATTGTTCACATCAAAACCAAGTTATTGAATGTCTTGGTGGCGGTTGGTACTTGCAAATTTTTACCCGTTTAAAATGTGAAGGCCATCTGCGGTCAACAGCGAAACATCCATCCGAAAACTACATGCCGTATTAGACGAGTCTCAAGGTTTCTTATCCCTTAGACCCAATGTCATAACTGATTGCAGCAATTACCCGCCCTTCCGCGTTCCGGAGCCGAAACGAATCGTCGCAGAAGCGGCAATCAAACCTATTAACCGCCCATGCTTGAATTAGAAAACCACATACAATGGCTAACAATTACCATGTAATCACAATTCTAAATACGCGGAAGTCTCAAAATTGCGGTTTCCAAGACGCATGGTACAAAAATAGTACATTTGTTTCCTCCATTTGTACAACAGCAAGAGGTATCTATATAACAGTATATTTGTTTTTTTCTATACAACTTAGATTATACGAGTATGTCTTGGTCTTTATCCTATCGCAGTCTACTGCTAGACTCCTCTAGCATCATTTTTTTATATGTCGTCGGTTACGCTACTCTTGCCAAGACACGGTCTCTAGGCTCTTTAGCATTTATTTGCGCAAATGACTATCGGTCCTGTGGCATGTTATCGGCCTAGTGTCACTTCATCTTACTAATCCGGCGAGCTTTTTGCAGTGGTTTTAGTTATCTCACGAATACCACAATTGAGATTAACCATTTAACTATAAGTGACTTCAAACTTGAAGACAGTGTCCCTGTCCTGAGCTGAGAAGCTATGATTAATTAGTACTATTGCCTATTTATTTAATTAAAACGGCGCTTTATTTATTAAATATATATATTCGTACCTATAAGACATTTTCAAAGCGATCGAGGTCAATCTGTTAATAAAAATTACGGCCTATTTAAAACTTTATTTTAATCGGTCTAATGTCTACAAACGATAAACAGGTGTCATAGTGTGTCATAGTCTCACTTGTCATTGTCATTCAATAATCTAATTCTTATTAATATTCAGGTAAGACTTGCATGGCACATTTTAAACTAGTTTTCATGTCATCTGTGTTGGAACAATTTACCCGTTATTTTAAGTAGATTAACTGGACCCTGTACCTTAGTTTATTATGTCTTATAACATCTATTCAAATAATCGATTATACTGGAATCGAATCTGGACTTGATTTGACAAATGTTCACTAAGAATATTAAACAATATGTTTTTAACAAACCCTCTGCATTTTCCGTGAAAAACGATCTTATCCTTTTGGCGACTTTATGACCCCCAAATTCCAATTTAAACTACGAAGCTTACCTACTATTATACAAAAATGTATGTACCTTAAACAGACTTTATATTAAATTCTAGCGACATAAGGTAATCAAATTACAGTACCGGCCACTCAAGTCGCGAAGGGATCTCATCAAACAGCAAGGTCAGTTATTACGGAACGAAGATTGCTTTTTTGCGACCCAAACAGATTTATGACAACCGTTTAATGCCGAGCGCACACTGGTCCATGTGACCACAATCACGCGAATTCCACGTTTACGATTGGATATTGCGTAGTTAATTTGTATCGGCTGATAGTTATATTCAAATTACTGGCGTTCCGGTGGTAATATGGAATGACCACATAATTCATAATATATTATCAGCATTTTATTGCAGACTTGCTAATAAATTCGAAAAATGTAATATGTTAAAGCAAACACAAGGAAAACATCATTTAGCGACTATATTATTTTTAGTTATGCATATATTACCACATGAATTCCCCACATAGGTATGTGGGTTTGTAATTACCCAAATAACGTCTTTAGTTAACCGTCAACTTTGTTACCAATCTTAGTGTTACCTATTACTGAGTCAAAACTAAACCTATTAAGATTAACTCAGTTTCATTACGTAACTATAGAACACTAAATACATTTTTAAAGTGCAAATATTTTTAACAAAGAATTGCACTAAATTAAGAACGATCTTACCTAACATTCCGCAAGAATTAGAAGCTAAATAATTGACGATCTCAAACATCGTATCAAAGATTTATGGTCAGCAAACAGCGTGTTTATCCATTTCCCATAGAGCGTTGCATTTGCAACAAAAGCGCCACAAATAAGACAGCTAGATCTGTATCGGATAGGGTGCGGCGACCGAAGGCCGAGCGCCGGTCACGATTGGAGAGACACAGCATCGTATCCAGAGCCCAAGGTCTGTCGTGACTAGATAATGTACCGAAAGGTCAGGGGTTACTTTGAAATACTTCGAATTTCGAACTCGATCTGACAGTTTGACGTATGTCATAGACAACCCGCAGTAACAGTTGGGCCACTCTTAATCTTAATACGGGTCATGTTCTCTACGACGAGGTCAATATGGTAATAACGTTTTGTTTCGCGACTGCAATTAATTATTCACTGATCAGATAAGATTGCACACGACAATAGTCAAATTTAAATTTATTTTGGTAAAGCTACTGAGATTAAAACAATTTGTCTTTGTCGTTGGTTATTATACAGTACGCTCAATTGAGAATTACATTATCCTCCGGCATAAAGTTTACAGAAAATTAAAGTTACTGTCATAGCTCTGATCAGCAAGTTAAAGTGGGTTATGTATGTCGCAGAACCGATAGCCGCTGGAGGAGACGAGCTTTGGAGTGGAGACCGCGTCTTGGCAAGCGTGGCGTAGGACGCTCGGTCTGATGGAGCGCTGTCCTGCGAAGGTTGCTGATGGGAGCTGGATGAGCAAAGCAGAGGATTGGGATATCTGCCACAAATAAGGAATACGTATAGCAACAA
The DNA here is from genome assembly GCA_019425675.1 of Leucinodes orbonalis. Lineage (NCBI taxonomy): Eukaryota > Metazoa > Arthropoda > Insecta > Lepidoptera > Crambidae > Leucinodes > Leucinodes orbonalis. Next base: position 16,737 of record PQWD01005913.1, on the reverse strand, counting down.
GTTGAAGAGAGGATGATACATGTAGTTTTTAGGTACCTCTCATTTTGCCGTTTCTAAAGCCGCGCTATTTTTTGTCTACACCTCAAATGAACTCCTCAGTTGTGCGGTCAAGCGTTTTTGGAATCGGACAAAAACATATCAATGCCGACGGCGAATCGAATCGGTTCTCATCGCTCGGGAGTCGACTTGCAATCGTTACGATTAGCCGTCGATTACGTCACCCACCGGTGATTTGAGTATACAAACAAGGTTTACGCAATAATCCAGACATCGTACAACATCGGTTCGGTCATAAATTGAAACCTGGAATAATTACCGGCACCTATTTATCACCATTCGAGTGGTGAGCCGATCAATCATTTGACGTCTATTTGGATATTCTGTAATCGTATTTAAACAGACTGGTTAGAGTAACTAGTTTAAGTACACATTGATTACATGGTTTATTATACTGAATGTATCTTTCCTCTACTAATACAGTATCGATACTTTTCCATCAAATGGGCATTATCGAAATAATTATTTTTATGATAGACTAGGCTTGTCCGACGACTGTGAAGATTCAAATTCATGGGCCTTCCCGTACATCATGGCGATGGGCGTAACACATGCGGATTTGTAGATGTTAACGACTACAATCCAAAAACCAATGCTACTAGTAGGTGGTAGACTGAGTCGTCTAGGTAGGTACCACCGCAGGGCAAGATATCGTCCTGTATAATAGGAGTGTTTTGCACTTCTATGTTTCGGGATGAGGGCACTGTAGCTAGTAATTCACAGGTGTGAGAGACCTAACATCTGTCGTCTCGGGTGACGGGTGCAGAGCAGTGTTGACAGAAAATTTTCCGTCAACACAGTTGGTAGTCATAATAATGACTACCTACTGTTATTAATTTCCTTCAACACTGGTCATGGTCAGACGTAGCACTTACCATCAGGTGAGCGAGCCGACCGTCCCGTTCACTTATAACAAAAAAAAAGTGTTTTCCCAAGCATAAAGGGACCTGAGATATTTTTCGGTCACCAATCCGACGACCGCCATTTTGATAGTTGCTTAACTTGCAAGATCGCCACCAACCGCAACGTTATCGAGCTCTTACAAAACTCGAAAGGTCCACGCCAGTACAACAAGTGAACATCATTATACATTCACAATATGCGGCATCATACTTTTCCCTTTGACGTCCCTCGCTTCCGGTGTTACTAATGAGTCCCTAAAACATTGTGACTGAGAACGTACCTACAACTGTTTCTTTTGACAGAAAACCTTTGAACCGTATACATACTTATAGTGAGGACTACATAAGAACTTACGATAAAATCCCGGTATTGTGTTTATTAGTGGGACAACTAATCAGCAAGTTGAAGTAGTAATACGCCTATTTAAAAAAAATATTTTTTCTATTTCCTAAAATGTATTACATCAATTTGCATGGACATGTGTTTATTATTAATGTCTGATAATGGAATGTTTATTTAGACATATATAATATATAACCATTACAGCACAGTTTTCACGTTGTTAAAACAAAATGATAACTTGTGCGGCGGCACTTATTGGCGTTCTCATAATTTATTTCGCTGGGGCAGTAAAGAAAGTCACCGGTCGCAGGTGTTTATTTGCGTTCATTAACTAGGATACCTTATCGCACCGTCAGTTTTAGAGATCCATGCACTAGGGGACCACTAGAAGGGACAAATAATCCGTCACCAAACAATATTTAAAACAAAAACGATGCATAGTTTTATCACGTAAAGAATAATTAATTCATATTCATGTAGAGGCCTAGTATATAATATAATCTCTTATTATGACGTTAAACTCTAAATATGTAGAAGTAATGAGAGTTCAAATAACAATTTCACATTATCGATAACGCCGAAATAAGTATTACATACTTATGTAATTATATTAACTACAATTTTTTTTATAAATTAATCTACAAGATAAGAAGAAAAAGACATAATCTTCCTTAAGTGAAATAAGAAACAGATAGTACCACCTTAAGTGAAGTAAATGTCCTCTCAATATTACACAAAACCGTCAAGTATTGAATTCACAAAGGCCGAGCCGGCTCGCCCTTGGCCCTGTGCGTTTTTCAGGCCGCGTATTCCACGCCAGATAACATAATCTGGCGCTCGGCTGACAGGTGGTTAATTAAATTTATTGGCCGGCGCGCGATGCTATCCCGCCTCTAGAGCGCACAATGCACCAATCTGCGGTAGTACCTACGCCAAGGACTTAATTACGTAAACCTACGAGTTAAGATAATGTCGTTTCGCATGTTTTTTATTAAATCAGTTAAAAATGAGGATTAGTGTATTATATTATTTATGGAACGGACTATGATGAGAGCTTCTCGATCAAGCGTATTGCTCGACCGACCAGGAAGGGTCCTGTTGGTCGTTCCAGATATAAGTGGATAGACCAAGTCGAGAGAATCTTCGCTATCTGCCCTGGCGGTAGGTGGCCGAGGATAGATCGGAGTCGCGAAATATCTCGTGTCGCAGCTAAAATCCATTTCGGGAGCCAACGCAGTACGTAATTAACTAAAGATTTACTTACTGACTGTCATTGAACATCAGTTAAGTTAAAGTGGCCAAATGTACATCCTGTGATTTACTGATATGCGTATGCCTATGGGTAAATAAGTATACTAAGGTCTACATATTTTCTATTAACATCATTGTAAGTACTGTTTGTTGTTGTTGAACGCCAGGAATCAAGGCAAAATAGAAATTATATTGTTTTTACGCGTTAAAGTATCATTGGCGTTCAGATTTAATGCTGGATATTGAAGAAGACCTGCACCCACCTCCAAAAGAAAGATTTTGAAACATAACCTGCCATTTAATATTTATATTATTTTTGTATTTAATTCGTTTATCGTACCCAATACGATGATTGCACTGTCAGCATACATTAGAAATCAAATCTCTTGGTTGAAAAAGCCCCAGTTGAATCCAGCCGCCTTAAGTGTTTCTCAGTAATATAATTAACGGGAAAGCTCAGCACGCAATCCGTCAATATCCGCCAAAGGGCCATGATATCGATCTAGCATACATATCACATTACAACTCATGGAACTGTGTTTTTGCTCTATTACTATGGTATTTCATTGGCTATACCTTTATTATAGCCCAATTAACGTCTAGAAATCTTAAGGATGCTTAAATCGAAATGCAATTAAGATAATCGTATCAGCTTATTTATATGTGTTTTCAACACCTTATAGTCTTAATCGACTCAAGTCTCAAAAGTATAAAATTGGTAATACTTTGAATTAGTCTATAAAATTTAGCACAAGCTTTTAGAATATAATTTAGTTTCGGATAAAATTTATTTTGTCCATATTGCCTACATCCCACTAATATTAAATGCGAATATTTGTGTGTATGTTTGTTACCTCTTCACGTCTAAACGAATGAATGGATTTTGATGAAAGTTCACATCAATATAGCTAACATATCAAAATAACACATTGGCATACACTCTTCCCGAATTCCCACAAATACAGGAACTTCTCTGATGAAACCGCGGATCTTTACTAGTATTTTATAAAAAAAATGATTTTTTTTTATTCAAACAAATCTTTTTCAGACATTTTAAAACGTAAATCATTATGTAAACATGACTCTACCACAGGTTCATAATATTTTATATATTGAGCATCCGACAAGGAACTCGATATGAAACAATACCAGACCAACAAACGCAAGTAACACTTTCCCAGTCGGTCCCGGAATGGCCGCACAATGTGGAGCGTGCGAAGGCCGCGTATGGCGCTGATGAGCACCGCATTCGTACCATCACTAATTACACGACACCATTGGAGCCAGCCGAGAATGGGAGCCCACGCCACTCTAATGACGTTGCCACATTTCAACACCCGCACCAAATGCAGAGAGTTGTGCATGAGAACAAACTTCAAACGCGGATCACAACACTTAGAGATGCGTTCATTAAGACGGTAAAGATAACGAAATCAAGCAAATAAGCCCTTCAATTCACCTATATCACTTCTTTTTGTACTAAATGGATATGGCGTTCGTGTCAAATCGTAACCGCATCGAGTAATCTCACAGATTGGTCAAGTATTTGTAAACAAATTACGCGGTTAAAATGGTTTCCGTGGAAACGCACGGCGGGAGTTCATTAGATTGTGACGTCCCGCGACCTGTCGAAAGTGCTGCTGCCAATGTTAACCCTTTAATTGCTACGATTCCAGACACAATAGAATCACACATCATAGACATGGTAGATGTCACTGTGACATGTAGCGAGAGACGTCATTATGAATCTGAATTCTGCCCAACTGACGCGATGGGCAGAATTGTCCATTTAGTTAGTTTATTGTTTATCTAAGGTACTACATAATAAAATTCCCCACTCATTGTGTTCGAGTTACGGGTACATTATTCGGATTCCCTTGAATAGGGCCAACGACGTCTGCCGGTCTGGCCTCCCTCTTAATTGCCACCTTATTAAATGCACACTGAAAATATGTCGAGCTAGTAATCCGGCTCGCGCGTAACACTGACCCGACGTCTCTCACGATGGTGCTAGCAAATTGCTCATAATTTAATTATAACTGAAGAAAGCATTTAGCTTTAATGTTGTTAAAGAACTTCTCCATATAATTTCCCATAAATTAATAATAAGGCAGAAAGACAGCATAAAAGGGCATAGATAAATAAAAATATCTACTGACATTCACACAGCGCCATCTAGCCCCAAACTAAGCATAAGCCAATAACATGGATACTAAACAACGGATAAACATACTTATATGTTTTTATTATACATAAAAAATACCCAAACCTATACAAACGTATATGTTTGTATTGTTTGTTTTAACCATTACACAAGATTCAATGAAATTGCAGTAAAGGAGTAATACATCTATTTTATTATTTATAGCCCACATATTTAACACTAGCTTTTGCGTGCGACTTCGTCCGCGTGGAATAGTTACTTTGGCCTAACGCTCTCTTCACCCGCTTCTTCGTTATATTGGTGAGTTAAAACTGCGATATCTCATAAGATATTCATTTAAATTGAATGATGTAAAGGGCATTTTTGTTTAAAATGAAATACTTGTGATCAATAAAGTGTTATTTGGATAAGGATTGATATCATATTTATGAAAATAGCTTCGCAAAATGAAACATTTTTTAGAAAAAAAAATTAGCAAAAAATATGTTATAGGGAGCTAACCTTAAAAGATAGACAAATGCTGTCGCGGACTTTTTTGTAGACCTTTAAAAGGGTAACAATACTCTAATACATGACTTTTGCGAAACTTTAACGTTTACGCAGCGTACGCAGCGGAATCTCCAAGTAAGAAAATTTCCGCCCGGATTTTGAAACATCATTCATTGCTGCTCTCGCTTCTATTGCTTGTAGCGTGATGATATATAGCCAATAGCCTTCCTCGATAAATGAGCTATCTAACACTGAAAGAATTTTTCAAATCGGACCAGTAGTTCCTGAGATTAGCGCGTTCAAACAAACAAACCAACTCTTCAGCTTTATAATATTAGTGTAGATACATCGGTGACAGACGAACAGCAATGCAATAATTGTTTGTGTTTGTCTTGGAATGTGTATGTATATTGGTTATTTAATTGTTTGGCCATATATGGGGCCGACGAACAGACTTGTGTTCGATACGAAATGTTTCCCAGGATTGTTAAGCAAACGAGAGGCGCATTCTTAGACTACATAACACTTACGCAGAAAAGTCACCTACAAATCCTATAATATACAGAGATAATTAAATAATACATAATAATAATCCACTGACGTCCATACAGCGCCATCTAGCCCCATACTAAGCATTAGCTTGTAATATGGACACTTAATATTACATACTTATACATTGTAACTTAATATATTATATTTGTAAATACATCCATTTACACATAGAAAGCACCCAAACCAATATAAACAGACATGTTCATGCACACAAATGTTTGTACTAACCGGGATTGAGCCCGGAACTCTTGGTAAGAGCCGACGTCTCAACCATTGCACCAGATGGGTCGTCAAAGTGACATAAAACAATGCATGGAAAATCCTTGGAGATCACTCCTGTTGCACATTGCATCTCCTACGTTTGGGAACGTGAATTAACTTTATAGGTGAAACGATGGGTACTATTACTAGTAAGTATCCGAATAATACTCAGATTCAGTCTCTAAAATTTGGCAAAATTCTATTCTATATTTCTATTCTATAATTCTATTCATCTCTAAGTAATATTAAAATAAGCGCAAGTTACAATATATTTTACGATAACGGTGGCAGGTCTGCCCGTAGCCTGAAACGCAATCGAATATTTAATAAAAAGTTCTGTTACAAGAAGCAACCCTTCTTATGTCAACTAACGACCAGGGTGGCAGTTACTTAATTTATACTCTCAAGCTTGAATAATGCCAACCTCAGAAACAAACTGCATGCCTGAGGTGTCAAAAAATTCAAGAAAAAGCCCTGTCAAAATTATATAATTAAATTGTACTGCCAATTTAAAGATGCACATGATTAATGCAATCATAATACGTTTCATTATCCTAGCATATTATCCGAGTTCACCGGGCGTCCTCATATCCATCATCATTACAGAGTAGGAAGCGATGGCACCGGAGCACAGCATCGCTTAATTGAAGTAGCCCAGTCGGCTGAATGTCGCCGAGAACGTAAACAACGCCAATTATACATACGTTTAAATGCCATCAAAGATCAGAAAGCTACAATACAATCTTTAAAAAATCAAAAATTCTTTATTCAAATAAATCTTTAAAGTTACTTTTGAATCGTCAAAACAACCCCTTATACCCTTTATGTGATAAGTGAACAGCACGGTCATTGCGCTTACCTGGTGGTTAGTGTTACGCCTGAACATGACAGAAGCAGTGTTGAAGTAAATTAATAACACTAGGTAGTCATTATTTTTCCGTCAACGCTGCTCTGCGCCCGTCACCGAGACGACAGATGTTAGGTATCTTATACCCGGCTACCAGTGCACTCGTCCCGAAACACAGAAGTGCCAAACACTGATATTTCACGGGATGATATCTGGCACTGCGGTGGTACCTAGAGACTCAGTACCGAGTCTACCACCTAGTGTTGCCTAACATAGTATGAACAAAAAGGAAGCTTTAGTCTGAGGGTAATCTACGAGTATCTACGTTATTTGCGCGCTGAACCTGTGAAGGCGAACAGCGAAAAGTACATCCAAAAAAAGGAGAATCCACCTGGTGGTAGAGACAACTGTCGCCCATACACCCTTATTGAATGGGACTGTCGGCCAATCTGCACTGGGTATTTTCTAACATTATATTTAAACATATTTTGTGTATTTAATGTATCCTATTGCTTGCTCAGTTAATGTCTATTCTGTTAAATTTAGAAAGTCGCCCAGCATTGGCGCAACATATACACTTTACAACAACTATAATATTGTTACGAATTGACGTATTTAAAATGTCATTAAATATGGCGGCTAATATGTGACGTCAGTCCACAGACAATCCATAGAGTATGACATGCGAATTGTCAAATAGCAAAGAGTGTAGTATGTTCTAGATAATTCGCGAACTATGTAGAATGACGTCGACGCTTCGAGCTCAGCGGCCGGACAGGTATATAAGGCGGGCCGACGGGTGCGCCGAGAGTCTTGTGTTCTACTCAAGAGCGAACGAAGAGCGAAATACCTGCGACTACAAGGAAGAAGCGAGTGATACAGCGATATCTAAGGGATCGTCGAGTGTGATAGAACAGTGTGAAGAGTTAACGTGTGATTATTACGTGTGTGTGCGGAAAGTGTTGTGTTATAGTGTGCAGTGTTAATTACGGATTTTAGTGCGTGCGTTAATTGATTAATTAGTACGAGTGCATGTGTAATTAGTGTTGTGTGTGATTTAATATTGGTTAATTAATAAAGTGTGTTACCGTGTTATTCTTCGTGTTTGGCAATAATTTATCCGGAACCCCCAGCTCGTAACATTTGGTGTCAGAAGTGGGATAAATTATGCCTGTGCTACCGAAGGAAGATACGGACGTTGTTCGTACTAGAAGCCAGCGACAAGCCGCTATGGACAGGAGCCGGTTTGAAGAGTCGCCATCATCGGGCAGCCCAGCGACTGCAACAGAAGGTGTGCCGGGACCATCTACGGCCTCTGCAGCGTCCACTTTCGATATGGCTGCATTGATGGCGTTGCTACAGGAACAAGCTCGACAGTTACAAGCGCAACTCCAAGCCGATAAGGAGGAACAGACACGTCGACAAGAGGAACAAATGCTCCTTATCAAGGATATCCATAGCAAGTTTGGGAAGGATCTTCAAGAAGTTAAGGAGCAAGTCGGCCATCATGAAAAACAGATTACGGAAGCTTTCAGCGAGATTGCCGACATCAAGAAAGAAGTGAAGGAGCTAAAGATCACCAACGGTAGCCGGCAATCCGTTGGTTGCGCGCCTTCAACAAAAGGCGTTAAAGTGCCGCCATTCGATGGGACAACGTCTTGGTCGGCGTACAATCTACAGTTCGAGGTGGTTAAGGAAACAAACTCGTGGTCGGAATCCCAAGCTTTGACGGCGCTAACACTGGGCCTACGGGGCGAAGCGTTGTCGGTGCTTGAAACTCTTGGCAAAGATGTGACATATGGGCAGTTGGTGCAAGCACTGGAATCCAGGTTTGGTGATGCTCATTTGGAACATGTGTTTCGCGCGCAGCTTAAAGAACGGGTCCAGCGCGTTGGTGAGAATTTACAACAGTGGGGATTGGAAATCGAGAAGCTTGTTCGTAAAGCATATCGAACAGAGCCCATACTATCCCACAGATGTTGGTGCAGGCCTTTGTGGATGGCATCCGGGATTTGGAGGTGAGGGCAGCTGTGCGACTTGGACATCATGCTACGCTAAAGGACGCTTTGGCCCATGCGTTGGAAGTGGAAGCCGTACGACAAGACCAAAGAACCCACCGCATCAGGGAAGTTGTTGAAACGGCTGAGTGTGAACCTTTGCGCAGATTTATCCCTAGATGTTATTCATGTGGGCTCAAAGGCCATCTCCGCTTGAACTGCCGCAAACAAATTAGCGCTAGGCGGACTGAGGATCATGAAGAAAGGGCGGCAAATACAACTGCCCAACATCAACAGGGAAACGAATAAGTGCCAGGACCGTGGGGCGGGTGCTGGCTGGTGTTCGTCGAGCCCCGAAGATTTCGATTCGCCAAGCTCAAGACGGGAACAGCCTGATAATAAGAGGTGAAATCAACGGGATATCGTGCAGGCTAACGTTGGATACTGGTGCTTCACGTACGGTCGTCAGTTCTCAATTAGCAAATCGTCTTCTTGGGGGCAACAGCGGGAACTTCGACCATCTTCAACTGGTAACAGCTACTGGTCAGCATCTGCCCGTACATGGCTGTAGAAATGTGGAGTTCAGGTTAGGCAACAACGTGTATGGACATCGAGTCATTATAGCAGATATCGTCGATGATTGCATATTGGGCCTAGATTTTATGCGAAATCATGACTGCAAGATCGATGTTAATGAAGGTGTTATGAAATGTGGCACAGAAGAACTGATGATGGAAGGTGCTTCATCAGGAAATGTTTACTGCTTACGAAGAACAGTGCTTTTACCCAGGTCCGAAACTATAGTTCCAGTACGTCTTCCACATTATTCTGGCAAAGAACATCGTTGTGTGCTTATAGAAAGTTCAAATCATTTAACACCGTGGAAGATGGCACGAAGTCTTGTGAAATTTAGTAAAGTTGCAGCGGTACGTGTATTAAACCTTTCCGCCGAGGAACAAGTAATTAAGAAGGGTACCATCATGGGCACTTGTGATGGAGTAGCGTGGCTGCGTCGATGTGAAGATCTACCCAGCTCTGGCAAAAGACCCGACCAGGCATTGATGTCTCTACTGTGTTTGAGGAATGTCAACAATACTTGACGAAGGATGAAAGAAGGATGGTCGAAGGATTGTTGGTCAAGTATAGCGTTTTCTCGACAAATGATGCAGATATTGGGAAAACTGGGTTGGTAAGACACAAAATTAATACTGGCAGCGAGGCACCGATCCGCCAGCGACCGAGAAGATTACCAGTGGCCCGTGAAAAGGAGGTTGAGGCCATGATTGATGGGATGCTAAAAGATGGCGTCATCGAACCCTCGTCTAGCCCATGGTGTTCACCTGTTGTCCTCGTGAAGAAGAAAGACGGTAGCCTACGGTTTTGCGTAGATTATAGGCGATTAAACGACATTACAAAGAAGGACAGCTACCCGCTTCCGAGAATCGATGACACGCTGGACACGCTGACAGGAATGAAGTGGTTTACCACGTTAGACCTGAAGAGCGGTTACTGGCAAGTGGAACTCGATTCCAAGGACAAGGAGAAAACTGCCTTCTCAACTGGCAAAGGTTTATGGCAATTTACGGTCATGCCATTCGGTTTGTGCAACGCTCCTGCTACTTTCGAGAGATTAATGGAATTTGTGCTTACTGGCTTGATTGGAGACGCCTGTCTAGTCTACTTAGATGACGTGATTATTGTAGGCCGCACCTTCCAGGAACACCTCAGGAATCTGGAAAAGGTACTCTTGAAGATAAAAGGAGCTAATTTGAAGCTGAACTCGAAGAAATGCTCATTCTTTCGGCGGGAAGTAAGCTTTTTGGGTCATGTGGTTTCCCAAGATGGAGTGCAAACAGATCCTGAGAAGATTAAGGCTGTGCAAGATTGGCCGGTACCAAAAGATAAGACCCAGGTGAGAGCTTTCCTTGGACTGTGCTCTTACTATCGCCGCTTTGTCAAGAATTTTGCCGATATTGCCAGACCATTGCACAAGCTAACGGAGGAGAAACGAACTTTCCGTTGGGATGAACAATGTGAAATCGCATTCCACGAGTTGAAGAAACATCTTTGTGATGCACCGATTTTAGGTTACCCTGATACAAATAATGAATTCATCGTCGACACAGATGCCAGTAATACTGGAATTGGTGGTGTATTATCGCAACGGAAAGGAGAGCATGAAGTTGTGATTGCCTACTTTAGTAAGGCCTTATCCAAACCAGAGAGAAATTACTGTGTCACCAGAAGGGAGCTTCTTGCTGTGGTTAAGACTTTACAGCACTTTAATAAATATTTGTTAGGGCGTAAGTTCCGTCTACGCACTGATCATGCTGCATTAAAATGGCTTTTACAGTTTAAGAATCCTGAAGGACAGGTGGCCAGATGGATTGAATTACTTCAAGAGTTTGACTTTGACATAGAACATCGAAGCGGAAAGTCACATGGTAACGCCGACGCGCTCTCAAGAAGACCTTGTTCCGAGGATTGCAAGCATTGTGTTCGGCAAGAAGCCAAAGAAGAAGTTCCCATTCGAGTGATCAAAACAAACATAAGCGATGAATGGAGGTCAACATTACGACAGGCGCAGAAGGATGACAGGGACATAAAGCCCATCTTCGAGTGGATTGAAGCTAGCACTCCTCGGCCCAACTGGAGTACTGTCGCCTCTATGAGCTCTGTCACGAAGAGTTATTGGGCACAATGGAATAGTTTGCTCATCCATGATGGCGTCCTTTGCCGAAAATGGGAAAGTACTCGCGGTGATAACTGTCATCTACAAATGGTGGTTCCGAAAAGTAAAGTACCGGAAGTATTGCAGCTATATCACAATGGATGTTCCGGCGGCCATTTGGGAGTAAAAAGGACTTTACTGAGAATTCGTGAAAGATTTTATTGGATTCACTGTCGGGCTGATGTTGAAGATTGGTGTCGCAAATGTACTAGCTGCGCTGCTGTAAAGGGACCACATACACGCAGCCGAGGTGCGATGCAATTATACAATGTGGGAGCACCATGGGAACGTATAGCATTAGATGTGGCGGGGCCGTTTCCCGTCAGTGAGAGCGGCAACAAATACTTCATGGTTGTCATGGATTATTCACGAAGTGGCCAGAAGTTTTCGCGATACCTAATCAAGAAGCTACTACAGTTGCCGACAAGCTCGTTCAAGAAGTCTTTTGTCGGTTTGGGGTACCCTTAGAAATCCACACCGACCAGGGAAGAAACTTTGAATCGCAAGTTTTTCAGGAGACTTGTCGTGTAATGGGTGCCCACAAGACACGAACAACTTCTTATCACCCACAATCGGATGGAATGGTAGAGCGTTTTAACCAAACGCTTGAGAGATACTTGGCGAAAGTTGTAGATAGCAGACAGAAGGATTGGGATAAGCATATACAGCCATTCCTCTTGTCTTACCGAAGCGCTATCCATGAAAACACATCCGTAACCCCAGCATTTGCAAATTTCGGTCGAGAATTAAGGTTGCCTGCTGACCTTATTACTGGAATACCTCCTGATACACCTCGTAGTATAACGGAGTACGTAAGTGATTTAAGAGATAAGATGAATGACGTTTATGAGCATGTTCGACAGTCAAGTCAGCAGTCATCAGAAAGGACCAAAACACGTTACGATCGCAACGTAAACAATCAAGGTTTTGAAGAAGGTTCATTGGTATGGCTACATAACCCACTTCGAAGCAAAGGAAAGTCTCCCAAACTTCAAGCCAAATGGGATGGACCGTATCAAGTTATAACCAAAATTAACGACGTCACGTACCGTATACGCAAGCACCCACGAGGAGCATCCAAGATTGTTCATGTGGATCGATTAGCGCGTTTCTATGGAGATAATGCTCGGGACGAGCATTTCTTGGAAGGGGCAGTGTTACGAATTGACGTATTTAAAATGTCATTAAATATGGCGGCTAATATGTGACGTCAGTCCACAGACAATCCATAGAGTATGACATGCGAATTGTCAAATAGCAAAGAGTGTAGTATGTTCTAGATAATTCGCGAACTATGTAGAATGACGTCGACGCTTCGAGCTCAGCGGCCGGACAGGTATATAAGGCGGGCCGACGGGTGCGCCGAGTCTTGTGTTCTACTCAAGAGCGAACGAAGAGCGAAATACCTGCGACTACAAGGAAGAAGCGAGTGATACAGCGATATCTAAGGGATCGTCGAGTGTGATATAACAGTGTGAAGAGTTAACGTGTGATTATTACGTGTGTGTGCGGAAAGTGTTGTGTTATAGTGTGCAGTGTTAATTACGGATTTTAGTGCGTGCGTTAATTGATTAATTAGTACGAGTGTAAGTGTAATTAGTGTTGTGTGTGATTAATATTGGTTAATTAATAAAGTGTGTTACCGTGTTATTCTTCGTGTTTGGCAATAATTTATCCGGAACCCCCAGCTCGTAACAATATTGTTTACAATAATCATTAACGTGAAGCTATGTCAACATAAAAAACTAAATACCCGCATAATAGGGCTAAATACGGTCTTATAAAGTTAAACACAAAAACACCGAACGACAACGGAATCAGTGGTATCGCTTACCGAAACTGTAAGAATTCCATCGTGTCGGTTACCTCTTCACGCGTAAGGTCGTTACTTGCAAACGTCAAGTAAAGAAATCTTAACTTAATTGGAACCTTTTAATCCATTTAACACGCACGGCTGATAATTTAAGGCCGACCTTTAAAAAACCAGTTTTTGTAATGTTAAATTTAAAAGACAATTTTTATATAGTTATTTTTTGCAGACTCATTAACGAGTGCGGCCTACTAACGAGTCTGCTATTGAGCTTTGTGAGATAAAATAGATTTATGTTAACTATTATCTTTTATTATTTTTAAATGGTTCACACCTAAGTTGCTTAAAATATCATATTAAAATAAAGTAAAATAAAATGTATTGTGTAGTTGTTATGTATATATCGTTACTGAAAACACGATTTATTGCTCTACCCTACAGCTCTACAACTCTAAGTCACCACATGGAGGATAAGACTCGTACATTAATTTTCAAAAATGGGTGGTTTTGGATCATAACCCATAGCATTGGGCGGATGGTAAAGACCTCGAAGCCTCGTTCGTTGTAGGGCAAGATGTAATTGTTTAGATCATCAATACGGCGAAGTCCCAATCAACTCACAACTCACACATATTGCTCGAAGATTGGAATACAACCTAACATTACACTAGCTACGCCAGAAATGTTAGCGCGATGTAATATAGCGCCATCTATTAGCACGCTTCGCTCAGTCAAAGTTATTGGTAGAACGTACAAGCATTGCTATGTAACACCATTCTTACACCGCACATCCTTTGCACAGATCCAGAATCTGCAGACGAGCTAAATACCGAAACACGCACGTCTCACACACTTACCTTATCCCCACTTGCGCCACACTTCGAGCACTATCAAGAGCTTATGACATTCACTCCGCGATTAGGAAGTCGTAAAACAAACCGACCGTGTATTTTCATCTTGTTAACTGTGCGTAAGCATTAAAACTGCAGTGCAGTTATTAAAGTCAATTTTAAATTATAATCAAGCTTTATGACGACTTACTACGAGGCATATAGGTAGTAATGAATTCATTTAAACTACATACTCGTACTACAATTTATACGTAGGGGAATTTGTTTGTTTCAATATTGAATTTCAGTTTATTGTGTCAACACTTTAATTACTGCACGTAGTGAGATACTTTCCTATTCTAAACTAAACTTTGCTTAAATTTGGAGTATTCTAAAAATGTGTTGAACAAACTAGAGTAAGATGTCCCCTAAAGATATCTTAATAAAAAAACACTAAAATTTATATATAATTATAACAGCTCATTAAACGTAGCCACCGTAGGCACGGGCCTACCCGTAAGAGTGTATAGGCCTTACTCGTCCACGCAGGCCCAGAGCAGATAGGACTACATACGTGGCGAGATTTGAACCAGCAAGCACCCTTTTGATCGGAATAATTTATACAATCAAATTAAAACGGTCGACTGTGAAAGTTATTCAAATACCATGAACTCCGCCCGAAGTGAACGCGATTGTAACAATGCACATGCTAAATCCCAGTCGGTCCATACCACGCCAAATTGCATCTACACACGTTGTATTACACCCGAGATGACATTCACTGTTAGCGGCTCGTGACTGCGAAATGACAAGTCGTGGCATTCAGAACGAGCGTATTTTTCACCTTTTGCGAAAGGAGTCGTGATCGGTACCAATTGTGTGGTACCCCGGCGATCTAATCGAAATAGGTCGCCCATAGATCACGCCGCGCGTACTGCGCTTGCGCAAATGCAGTACACAGGGCGGCCCGTTGTATTTAACGAATTCAGTGTTTCTGCATTAGGCAAAACGCTGACAAAATAGGTCGCAGCTCGATCTGAGCCCTTAATGTCATTGCGACACTATGATTTGTCGGTGTGCATGAAACTGAGTGTTGAATCGCAACTGGATACTTGGGTTTTATATCTCTGTACGCTTTGAACAGCTGGGTATAGCTCAGAATCAGTAGAATCTAGCAATGCCTGGAATAAATTAATGAGTATCCCGATTCCCAAGTTAACTAAAAAATACTATTTTGTATATGCATAGAAGAAAAGCTCCTTTGAATTAAAGAAGTAGATTGAATACCCATAAAACGAACTCTGTGTTCAAGCTCTAAATATATTGATTGTGTTATAAATTACCTCTGCATGGTTAATGTAACGACAAATGGCAGCCGAAAAAAAATATCATATTTCTGTTAAATAGCTCTGATGATTGAACCTGCAATTTCCTGACTGGTGAAAAATATGCAACCAGCAGTCAACACCTTTAAACAATACCTCGTTCTGAGGCTGTCGTGTACCGCCTCTGGCATATGGATATTGTTATCAGCGAATAGTGAGCGACACCGTGTGAGGACATTAGCCCGTCTCCTATCAGTACGATCGAGGTGTTCATTAACATCAGTTACGAGGTCCACTTATTTTTATCTCAGCCGTCCGCTATCATAGCTGTTTTTGCCGACCAACCAACGGGGCGCATACCTCCACAGTAATTTTATAGTTCCGGAGAAACGGTTAAGGAAGCGACAGTCGTTCTGAATAACGTTAATATATTTAAACGCACCCGCCAACGGCGCCATTACAAAATTTTGCGTTGTGCGCCGACGACGGAAATGAAGCTATGAAGTGGCGCTCCAGACCAGGCCTCTTAATTCCACTAATGCACTTCAAATTACGACACTTTACAATCCAACTGTTTTGATATTCAGGTACAAATTTAATGTTAACGTTTTAAAATGGTGATTGTATAGTAGAATCAAAATCTATCTAGAACGATGACTGCCAACATTTTACTATTGAGACACAATAACGATATATTAGCGCATTTTAAAATTGGCGAAATTGAGGAGCATGCCTCACGACTAGCTATTACAGTAATTCATCGCAATGAATGAGGCAATTTACACGTTTCCATATTGGCGGAGACACCACAAAGGGTCAAAACGGCGCTCCGGTGCACAATGCACCGGCGCCTTGCACCCGCGGCCCGATTTATCGCCATTGTTGCGAGCCACATACCGCTCCATTCGACCACGCTATTAGCCGGATATTGTGGTCATCTAATAAAATCAAATTAGCCATACATCATAAATTCGCTGTCTCAAGCATTGAGAAACATAGCGATCGAGCGCCGCTGACAATGTTTAGAAGGGCCGTGTGTCACGGTACATAAGCGTTGGCAGTATGCCACGGTTCAAATGGTTCAAGTTATTCCCACATAGCTTATATGGGATAAAAAATGTGCGTGATGCATGCCCGTGTACGGCGGTAGGCGTGCTGTCGCAAGGGTCCGCGGTGTG